>SZWC01004099.1:124550-172502 GCA_023375785.1 Penium margaritaceum
CACACACACACACACACACACACACACACACACACACACACACACACACACACAACCTCAGTCACCTGAGACGAGGGGTGAACCTCTGCAAAACACTTGGCCACCCCAAAGTTTCTCCACACCAGTGCCTTGGTCAAGGAGTCAGGCCATTGCAAGTTCATGTTGACCCAGGTGATGGGTATCACATGGTGGATATCTGCACGAAGTCACTCACAACGTGGTGTTGATCATTAATGTTTTTTGCGCTTTCACAAAACAAAACTGGGCCCTCTGTAATGGCAAGAGCACTCTCGTTATCACATTGTTGAACGATGGAAGGTAAAAGCTATAGCCACACCACCTCACCATTCGACCCCATCGTGACGTACTGTACATCCAATCAGCTATGCACAATGGAGCCCTGCTTGCAACTTTGTTGTGACACAACAATGTCATCCAACATAAACACGTGATGTAACAATACTTCCTCGTTACACGTTACATATTTGACTACGACCATGAGGGCTTCGTACCACACCACTTGCATAGTCGCATGCAAGGCTCGTGGACACAGTGAGAACTACAACATGAGGTTGATGACAAAGACAATGTCAAGACGTATGGTTGTTGCCGAGTACATGAGAGAGCCAGGAGGTAGCCAGGAGGCCATGAAGTAGTGCAAGTACAAGGTCACATCCGCGGTCTCCTCCAGATGTGTTGGGTCATCCACCTTCAGGGCATACGGTCCATCCGATGGACATGGAAGTAGGAACTGCGCACAAGAGGTCGACAAGTCACTCTCCAAGAACTCGGGCATAGCGCGTCTGTTGAAAGAAGAGTACCTAGCGTCGATGATAATGCGTGATCTTGATCCCAAGGAAAACACTTATAAGACCGAGTTCCATTATCCTCTAGGAATTCTGGACCTCCTTAGCCTCCTTCTCATAGCCTCCATTGAGGGAGACACGATCGAGAGGTCATCAACATAGACCGGGATAGCAGTGAAGTACCTAGATGTCTTTTGGACGAAGAGGGAGAGATGAACGCCAGTCTTCAGATAACACGTGCAAGGTTGTGCACCAGTTATTTCCCGGTTCCAGCACCATGACAACTACTTGAGACTATAAAAGGCATTGCAGGCCAAAGCTTGGTGCGTAGTATTTAACATGGAAGATCATATTCTTCACATCTATCTGGTGCAGGTCTCAGTTGTGCTGAGCTATGATGCCAAACATAGCACGGACTGTGTTCATGCAGCCAAGACATGCAAAGGTGTCACAGCTGAGAGCCACAACTTGCAAGAATGTTTTGGTCGTCAAGAGGGTCTTGCAGCAATCAACGAAACATACGTCTAGTGTGGGTCTGACTATGAGCAAGGTTGGCCGCAACATCGCATGCAACAGAGAGCTCACGTGAGAGCCGCTCGTGGGAAACCGGGTACGTTGGGTGGACCTTGGTTTAGGCAATATACAAACTAAGATTAAGAGCCTTCGTGCCATGATCAACACTTTGAATGGTTTAGGCACGTCGTTTGGGTGCCGAGATGGCTAGCTGCTGAGCTTTGGAGGGTATCGGTCGGAGATAGCCACTGGGCTCGCAGGTGAACAAGGTGCTCGCCTAGGGCTGGGGAGTGGGAGGAGACCCTGGTGCACACGCAGAGAGAAGCAAGAATATAGACGTAACTGGTGCGGGCTCACAGACATGTAGGGAAACAGGAGTAGGAGAGGGTGTAACCGCCATAGGGACAGGCACAATTGCAAGGGAGGCCACAGGCATAAATGTGAAAGAAGCTTTAGGATCAGGCGCATGCACAGTCTTAAGGGGAGTTGTAGGTGCAAAAGGAGGCACATGCATAGGGATGGCCACATGGGCTGCTACTGGAACAGACGCAGGTATGAATGCTAGGACCGGCCAGGCCACACATCCTTTTGGCCCAGTGGTAAGATCATCCTCCGCTGGTGACTAATCGACAAATGAGGAGGCCCAGATAAACCCATCCATTGGTCTAGAATTCTCCATCCACCGGGAATCCACATAGGTGGGAATATGGTCGGCAACAAGAGGGAGGACGTGGGAGAATTCCATGCGAGTGCCTCAAAGAAGAGAACATCTTGGGACTCAATGACCTAGTGGTGAGCAAGATCCTAGAAGTGCCAGGTCTTTGATAGCAGGGTAATATTGAGAAAGGCCCACACACAACCCCACGAGGAGACCTTGGAGCCCTGATGGTCCTCCATGTACTAGACATAGGCTAGGGGGCCTAAAAATGCACGATCCAAGGATCGACACAATGGCAAATCCGGAGCTCGTACGGTGTGACATGGTCCAGTAGAGGACTGCGAAGGAGGCGGTTCCTGATGGATGTCATGTAGGATACGACCTCAAATATGAAGGACTCCTTGAAACCACACTCAACTTGCATGGCATGGGCCACATCCTCCATGATTTCGTTCAAGTACTCGGACACACTTGTATGCTTGGGGGGTGGTGGGGACGGAAATTTGGTGAAAGACACCATGCTCTGCAAAGAATGCATCCATCTTAACAAGGAACTCTCCACCACGGTCCGACTGGAACATATGGAGGATATCTCATGATTGATACTTCGATCAGCCATTGGCAAAACCCCTTGGGAAGAATCGCTCTCGTGGTAGAGACTGCACCACATGATGATGAGGTTGTAGGTTAGAGTAAGAAACAACCGACCACAGTCAGACAAGGTTTTTACTTGAAGAGGACCGTGCAGGTGCGAGTGCACTAGTTCCAATGCGCAATAATCCTGAGAGACAGACTCAGGGTTGGTGCAATGGTGCATCGTACTATGCACGTAGAAGAGATTGTTGGTTTTGGGTAGCTTCTCAAAGAAAGCCGCATCAAGATTGAGGGAAGGCAATGTCAGGATGAGCTTGGACATTGTGTCCATGCTCACATGGCATAGATAACGGCGTATTAGATGCTGCTGCTCAGACGAGAGTAGACATGTGAAAAACACGTGTCGTATGAGAGGTTGGAGTACAGGACATATAAGGAGCATAGCGGGCTACACAGTACAATTCATCCTTGACAAAGACTTGAAAAACAAAAACACGTGTGTCAAGAGCATACACTCTGGCAAAGTTAGTACAATGCTGAAAAAGGGGACCCATCCTAGTGTATGTAGGAAGAGCAAGCTAAGTTGTAGAGTAGGGGCAAAGAGCAGTTCAGCGATATACATGGCGCTAGACATACCATCAAATTGCACAATCCCAACACCTTGGACATATATGGTCTGCCCGGATCCTATGTTGACAGTTTGAAGAGACGCAACAAGACAAAGGATGACAAAGTCAGTGCAATTACAAGTCATGTAATGGGTGGCACCAGAGCCAATGATGGAGGTGGCACTCATCTCACAGCCTTTCGTCATCGCCAAGAACAGTGCCATGGAGCAATATTCCATTGTCGGATGATGAGGAAAGGTCTCTGAATAGATACGCACAACAAGAGCATGGCATTCATGATGTCAGGCAGTGGTGTCAAGCCCAGGCTCATCCTCATCATGCACAAATGGAGTCCCACGATGGGCATCATCACGAATAATAAACACCACATGAAATATTGACTCTTAACCACACGAATGTATTAATGCACTTGCACTTGAGTGCAAAGTGTAAAAAGCTGACGGAGCTTGGCCATGGTGGAATTTCAAGGGTCCTGGTTGCTGTTGCTAGTGGAGGAAGACGACATCTCAACCGCTTTAGTTGCTAGTGCTTGACTCTCCTGCATGCTGCCAGAGGCTGTCCGCTGCGTGTGTATCATTGGGAGTCCACTTGTAGGGTTGCTGGCACTCTGTGTAGTGATGGAAGCCTCAAAATTTTTTATAGTGGATAGAATTTCCACTGCCACTACTCACAAGTCTTATTTGTTTTTTTCCTTCATAATGCCCCTTGTTTCCATTATTCTCCCGAGTGACTAATGCTACACCTTGGGCCTGGCTAGTCTGGAGAGATGGAAAGGAGGAGGGAGAGGGAGTGGCGGAGCTAAAGGGAGTGGTTGAGTGTGCCGCCATGGTCACTACAACGAGTGGGCTAAATTGGCCCGTGCAGGCTGCCTATTGGCCGCTACCGTCCCAAGGTAGCAGCGCTTAGCCGAAGGAGGGAGTTGGAGATGTGCAGACAGTTCCTTGAGGGAGATGCTGAAAAAACCTCACAGCATGTCGGAGTTGTGCATGTGGACCCAAGCATAATGGTGCCGAGAGGCCAGAGCAGCAAGCTACCACCAGTCCTCAAGCGGGTGTACATGCACATGGCACGCCACTAGTAGTTACAGGCAAGCTCAGACACTCCCTATGAAAGATTTTTCAGAAGGATATGCCGATCGATTATTTTGAAAAGCAACCTCTAGAACATGTGACTGTCTGCAATTACCATAGGACTGATCTGCTGGTAAATTGTGTCGGCGCCAAACTCTGACCTGACGTAAATGTCTCACCTCCTAGGCCGCCCTTTGATATGCAATGTTGTTTTCTACAAAAAAAAACTAAAAAAAAAAAACTATGCATTATGTTCAAATAATGTTAACTCCAACATATGACCATTGACAGCACAGAATAAAACAGAACCTTCATGGTCAGAGTCTCAGTTCAAGCGCCGCTAATAAACCATAAAAGAACAGTTGCAAATTTTGGAACTGGTGGACGAGGAGAATCACACGGGTGTCAAAATGATCATCTACTTGCTCAGGTTGGCTTACAACTTTGAACAACACAATCAAATTTGAGCATCCGATGGACGAGGAATCAGAAATGCTCAAATTCGGATGTCATTTTTCCGGCCCATCACCTCACACCAGGACAGAGCCAAAACCGTATTATCTGGCCAGTTTATCCCCTGTGGAAAAGAGAGCAGAGCTAGAAGCTCGTAAACAAAAGCTGTCTCGAACCTGGTATTCGTGCGAGCTGCTCTGCTGTATGAACGACAAACGGAAAGAAGTATCAGATGCAAAAATGAAGTCCCCACGCAAGAGAGCCAGAAACAAGCAAGGATAGCACCACTGAGAAAATTGTCCCGGGGAGTTGGTTGTGACACGAGTCATCCCCGTATGTGTCTATAGCTTATTGTGAGCACTCGGCTGTATCCATGCTCGTACAGATCCCTGATGCGGACCCAACTCGCGTTGGAACACCGACAGGTGGTCATCTCATCGACCAGCAACTCCCAGACAGATGTTACAACATCTCGGATGCTTGTTGGAGTGTTATGTAGTTTCTTAACAGCCGCTAGAGGTTTCTTGGTGGAATGGCTCTAGAGCTTGGTTTGCATGTTTTGCATTGTGTGCCTACCAGTTGGTACCATACATGTGAGTGTGATGAGTCATAGCGTCTGGCTCAAGATTCTGCATCTCTAGGTTTATTTGATGTTGCATTTTGATACATGTGCATAGAGTTATGGCCAAAACATTGATTTTGGGCCGGTTTTAGGACAAATTGACACTACTACGTGCGTCACCTGCCGTGCGCCGTGGCAGGTATTTGTGCTCTTGTCAGTTTTCATTTGTCTTTGCATTGCTAAGATATTGGATCTTATGAGACTTCACGCGACTCCCTAGCATAACCCTTGATGTTTCTTGTACATGCTAGCTTGTTAGTGCGCCAGCTGACTGGACAAAGTTGCCACATCAGCAAAAGCAAAGCTAGGAAGCTTCCTAGCAGTTTCTTTTGGTATCAAAATAGCAAGACATCCTTTGCTGAGCTGCACAACAGAGACTCATCAGTTGCAGCAGCTGTGAGAGTCATTGCTATAGCCACGATCTTGGACTGACCCACCAACCCACTGTGACTCGCAGTAGCAAATTGTAGCAACAGAGACACCCTTGAAAAGAAAGCTATAACCGCGTCACCACAACCACTGACATGAATCTTTAAGAGGTTCTTCCAACCCTTTCCACCATAATTAGGGGCATTTGATGTCTCTATGCAGTCGGTGAAGCTTCTTAGAAGTTTCAGTCACGTCGCACCTACCACCATCCCGAACGTGTGATAGTGTGACGACCCCAAATGACAATCGTTGTAGACACGTAATGGCTTGTTTAAAATCCCTGGTCATAATGTGTCTATTACATCTACTCACACTTCGTGTCGTACCTTGCATAACACAAAACTTGAAAGCACGCACTCAGGTGTAGGATTTTTCTGGATTTACAGCTGTAACAAATTCAATTTTTTTACCTTTTGTAATTTTTTCTTTTGACTGAAACCACTACCATTGCGTTCAGAATCCTCTGTCGCATCATCGCTCCAAGTTTTTCTTAATTTGGACAGTCGTCACACTGATGTCATCATTGTGGAAGATGATGTCATCACTCACTTAGCCAAATTTTCAACCTTGGCTTTAATCTTTTTACACATCCTGATCCCTAAATAAATGCAGATGGATTTTCAATCCAACCACTTTTGCATTGCACCCTACTGTACAACCCACATGACATCCAACGATGACTAGCAAATGGGGCCTACTACTTCTTCTGGCTCTGGCTCCATGGCTAAGACATCTAGCCCTTGCTCTCAAGCCATAGGCTCCCTATTCCAGGTGCAGGAGGATATTCGATAGTAAGAGACAACACATGCCGCCATCCTTGAGGAAAATCTTGATATGCTAGAGAGGATGCAATAGAATGCGCCAGGCGTAGCTAGAGCACCAAAGTAGGACGTGCTGTAGCAAGGCGTGCGGTGCAGGGCGTATAGCAGCAGATACCGGCAGGACATGAGAGCAGCAGTAACAACAACGATGGTTGACAACAGTGGTTACGAGGTCGTGGAGTGACTGGTCGCCAAGCTTTGAACCTCGAGCGGCAAGAGGCCGTCAAGGGGATGAGCCGTCTCAAGTTGGGCCAGTGAACCACTCCCATTCGGAATTCCACGTTGACTAGGCCTTCATTCTAGGCACGTCTCTCTCTCTCTCTCTCTCTCTCTCTCTCTCTCTCTCTCTCTCTCTCTCTCTCACACACACACACACACACACAGACACACACACACACACACACACACACACACACACACACACACACACACACACACACAGAGCGTGTCTTTTGTTCATCTTCCAATCCTTAGTGCGCTTGAATGTGCCCCTGAGGTTATCCTCTCCACGGAGCGGCGGTCAAAGGACTTTGAGACCCCACCACCACGTTATGATAGCAATGTTGGGTTCAACACGTGGGAGACCCTCTTTGAGGTGTGGGTTGATGCGGAGGGCGTCTGACCATATTACCTGAGCCAGAACCAGACGGCCGACCCCCACCAGGCATAGGTTGCAATGACATCGTTGTTGACTATTGCCCGTTTCTCGAAGTCCCTGAGACGTGCACGGGAGTGGACCCTCATCATAGCTGAGAGTTGGTCCAGACCCTCTTGGTAGCCGAGATCCATGCAACAATGACAACGTGTCTCTGGGAGTTCAACTCCCTTTGACTGGGTCCCTCAGAGTCGGCGGCAACCTACTGGTGGCAAGCCATGCAGATTTACATTTTCCTCGGCACCATTGGTGCCTCGAGCTGTGGGCCCTGCACACCATCATGGTCAGGGTCCACATGGAGTTCGTCGACATATTGACCTACTTCGACCAGGCCATTCTTGACGAGCTGTCGGACTCCTTGGAGTTGCTCCCTCGGACCCATCAGTACTACCTATAGCGGACGGCCGTACGTGAAACTACCCACGTCCATCAGGCAAGTCCGCTGGTTGCTGCGACAACTGCCTCACCAACGAGCCTCTCCTCCTAGTGCCTTGTCCTCACCCTCATCTCCGTCACCCTCCTCTCAAGGCCAGGCGGCCACTACGCAAGGGAAGAAGGGCAAACAAAGCCGTTCGGTGGTCGCAGTGGACGTTTAGTCCATTGCTATGACTATAGGGGCACACATCACTACAAAGGGTGCATAGAGCCCCTCGACCAGACACAAATCATGTGATGCATTCAGGCCTTGTGTACCCTGCGGAAGGTTGCCTCCAGTACCACCCAGACCAACCACGCGGCCAGGAAGATAGGTGACCCTCCACCCGTTGCCAGTGACGCTCATCGCTACGACCCACGCGACGGCATCATCACTGAGCTTCATCACATTCTGACACTCCGCACTCAAGGAGGTGTGAGTTTATTGACACAAGTGTGTGGTCTGCCGTCTTCTTTTCTTGTTGCATTTGTGGCCCGTGATGATGCATGCGAGGAGCGTCAACTGCCTGTGATGACTTTAAGACTGATTGTAGAGAGTGATTGGATGAGTGCTAGATTTGTGCTGTCCGTCGTGATTCTTTCATCCTTGCTGAGCATCTGGTAGCTGCGGAGTGTTATGTGGCTTGTTTCTTGGTGTCGACGACAGGTTGTGAGGCGAGTGGTACCTGGATCATTGACTCAGGTGCCAATCACCACATGACATTTCTTCGCACTGAGTTTGTTGTCCTTGACCCTGTAGGGCCCGTTTGGTCTGTTTGCACGGGGTCTGGTCAGTCCTTGCCAGCCAGGGCATTGAAATTGTACGCTTTGGTGGTCAGTTTGGCCCCTAGTACGTCTTGAACATGCTCTACATTCTTTCTCTAGATATCAGCCTACTTTCTGTTCGTGTCTGTACTCAAATGGGTCTCTCTGTTGAGCACTCTCCTGACTGCACCACTGTTTCCACCTACGATAGTCATGTTGTCATCTGTGTGTCTGTTGTTGATGACCTGTATCGCGTCATTTGCCACCCTCCCTTCGTGCCTCCTTCCTCATCCTCTTTTGTGTGAGTGGTTGTGACTAGGGTTATCTCCCCCAAGCACCAGCACTTGTTGCATTGTAGCCTCTGTAATGTGAGCTCAAACACTATGTTCAAGCTCATTCAGCCTCAGCCAGCCTTCGGTCTTGACGTGGCTTCCTTCGAGAAGCCGCCCAAGACCGATTGTATTTTTTTGCGTCCAAGGAAAGATGCATCACTGCACTTACCCTGACTGTAGTTCCCAGGCACTGCGTCCTCTAGAGTTGGTCCACTTGAACCTCCTTGGTCCCCTCCCAGTCAAGTCCTTCTCATCTCGGGGTCGATATGTTCTCACCCTGACTGATGACCTGACTTGAATGCGGTGGGACTACAGCCAATGCCACAAGAGTGATGTTGTTGTGGCGATTCGCCTCTGGCTGGTCATGGTTGAGCGCCAGTCTCGTCACACCCTTCACACCTTCCGTTTTGATCATGATGGCGAGTTCTTAGGCAAGGTTGACACGTCCTTTGCTAAGCACGGTGTTGATCACCAACTACCATCCCTTGCTTCACCATAGAAGAACAATGTGTTCAAGTGCTGGAAATGCACCAATGGAAGATGCGGTCCATGCCATGCGATCCGAGTGTCGTCTTCTAGAGTCCTTTGCCTTTGAGTGTTTCTCCAACAAGTCGTGGGTCTGGAACTGCATTCCTCATGGTCTTCTTTCCTACCATGTCAAGTCGTATGAGCTATGGTTTGTCCGTTGTGCCGATCTCATCCTCTGTGCGTCTAGGGTTCTCTCAGCCGCGTCTAGTATACAGAGATCTATTATAGATCCAAGGACTCACCTCGAGGTTGCATGTATGCCTTCCTCTATACTTCTCCGCAGTCAAAAGCTTGGTGTTTTTAGGACCCAACTGGCCATTGCACTGTTGATTCTTGAGACACTCTTTCCTTTGAGGCGCTCACCTACCGCGACCTATCAGCATTTTGTCGCTGGCCGCGAGCCACGTTCCCACTTGTGTTGCTTCTTGACGGATGAAGAACTCTAGTCCTACGGATGGTTCCGTCCGTGCATCCTCACCTATGGTCCAATCTCTGGTTGCTGATGATCCAGCCTTCGTGGCTGTGGGCCGTCGGTCCCCTCTGGCACACTTCATCACGTGCCACTGTCAGTCCCCTCTGGCAAACCTGATCCCGTGCCGGTGTCAGGCCCCTTTGGCACACCTGATCCTGTGCCAGCGTCAAGCCCCGATTGTACACCTGATCACGTATCAACGTATATTCCCTCTAACACATCTGGTCTAGTGCCTCTGTCCGTTTCCTCTAGCACACATGGTCCTGCACCGGTGACATTATCTCCAGTCACACCTGTCCATAATTCTCCTGCATCATCTCCCCTACCCAGTGAGTCCACGGCCCTTACAGCTGTGGCCTAGCCGCCTGCTATGCAGCCCAAGGTGAGCACATCAACATCAGGCTACTCTTGCGAGCATGGTGACCATATTTGACCACTGGCGTCTAGGGTGCAGCAGATGGCTGATTTGGCTCCTAGACGCCCGACTAACATTGTTCACAGTGGCAAATCTGGCCCAAAGGCCCTTGGCCTAAGTGTCCAGGCAAAATACATTAAGGTGCATACAGTGTGCCCTGTAGGCCACGAGCTAGTCTCTTGTGAGTTCTCAGTCGCTTGCGATGTCAAAAATGATCTTGTCGTGGTTAGGCTGAGTTCGGAGGCGTGCGTTTCAGGCACTTGTAGCTCTCCCTCGACGACACCTGATCCATGCACATTAAAGGAGGCACATTCCGCAGAGGACATAAAGCTCTGGTGTGCTGCCTGTGATGATGAGCTGAGAGCCATCCGTGAGCATGGTGTCTATGAGCTTCTCGACCTCCCGCTTGGTCGGAAGGGTGTACAGGGCAAGTGGGTCTTTTGCAAGGAGGTGAAGAATAACGACTCACTAGATTGCTATAAGGCCCGTTCCAGAGCCAAGGAGTTCTCACAAGTCGAGAGTGTGGATTTCACGAATACCTTCGTACGCCCTGGCCATATGCTCACCACTAGTGCCTTGTTTCTCACCATGATTAGGAGCTACACTAGGTGGATGTGAACAATAAATTCCTCCATGGCACTCTAGAGGAGGATATATACATGGTCCAACCACCAAGCTTTGAGGTTGGTGACAAGGTCTGGCGCTTGTGCAAGGGCTTATACGGTAGTCTCCCTTAGACTGATAGGCGATACCTTCACTGCCATTATGGTCTATGTGAATAACCTCTGATCATGTCTCCTTCCATAGAGGATGTGAAGGAGGCCAAAGCAGTCCTTCAGGCTGCCTACAGGATGAAGGACCTTGCTCCTGTAGCTTTGTTCCTCGGGGTGGAGATTGTACATGATCGTCAATAGAAGACAATCTTGCTGTATCGTATATGTTACGCTCGCGTTGTGGGGGAGTGGTTCGATGACCTCTTTGGTGAAGTTCCCACAACCTCCACCCTTATCACACTTGGTGGGCAAGATTCTTGAAAGGTGGAAGACTAGCACAGCAGGGGGAGACAATGGACATGACCTTGCACTTGCACCTCATTTGCTCCCTCATGTACTTGGCCACGACCACACAACCAGATATCGCCTTTGCTGTAGACCTCCTTGCATAGTTCTTACAGTGTCCTCATACGAGAGCCTTCCACGCAGCTATGTGATTTGTGTGGTATATGGTTTCCACAACATACCTCGAACTCTAATTGTGACGGCACTGTTTGGTGGCCATTAACGGCTACAACGACAGCGACTGGGCTTAGAGTCCCGATGGAAGCTATCAGACAGGCTACACTTTCTTGGTGGGTGTCAACCTTATGTCGTGGCGCAACGGCAAGCAAGGTTGCATCGTACGTATCTCCTCATATGCATAGTATGTTGCGCTGGGGGCTTGGGCTGCTAAGGCAGTGTAGTTGTAATGTATGTTTTGTGAGTTGCGTCAGTTTGTGCCTTGAGTCGTTTTGTGCTTAGCCAACCAGAGTGCTCTTGCAATTGCAGAGAACTCTGGTGTTTTTCATACACGCATGAAGCGCATTGCTCTTGAGCATCATTTTTTGCACGATCTTGTGGAGCGATAGGTGATCTCTGTTATATGGGTTGGCACGCACATGCAACGGGCTGACTTCCTCATCAAAAGACTTGAGCACAGTAAGTTCATGGTGGCCATTCTGTTGTCTTCATACCTTGCCTGAGGATGGCTGAGAATGGAGTGTGTGAGTGTGGAGTGTTGATCATCTCCTTGCACACCTGTGTCTGCCCTGCATGTGTATGGACGCGTGTGATCGGGTGATGGGGGGAGTGTTGTGATGTGAGCCATCTCTCTCTGTCTGTACAGCTTACTGTAACCACTTGGCTGTGTCCATGCTCGTGTAGATCCCTGGTGCGCACCCTGCTGGCGTCGGAGCACCGATGGGTAGTCATCCTTCCTACCAGCAGCTCCCACAGAGTTGTTATGAAATCCCAGATGCTTGTTAGAGTTAGAGTTTTCTTGGTGGATTGACTCTCGAGCCTGGTTTGCATGTTTTGCATTGTGTGCCCACCGATTCGTACCAGAAGTATGCGTGTGATGAATCGTAGCATCCAGCTTGAGAACTTGCATATCTAGTTTCAGAAGGTGTTGCGTTTGGATGCATGTACACAGAATTATGGTCAAAATAGGGGTTTTCTCCAGTTTTAGGACAAGCTGACACCGATGCATGCGTCACCCGCAGTGCACCGCGACAGGTATTTGTGCAGTGTCCTTGTCAGTTGTTCTGTACCCCTACAATACTATGGAGCGGTTCTTGCTTACCAAGAAGGTCCAAGTTCGACATCTTTTTCACAGAGATACTTTTATTGAAGCTCTAGGCAACAGCTGACACGAAGCCAACAATCAGTACTCGAAGAGGTTTGACATAACTTCCCCTCAGTTGGGTTGCCATCATGTCTAACCCACCCCTCATGATGGACATATACACGTACACTCCATATGTCACCCTCACCTCCCTCACAACTCTCTCCCTAGGCATTACCTTTAAGCTATACCAACGTGGAACCCAAGTATGGGGCTCACCTCTACAGGTGTGCACTGTCATGGGCAATCTATTGTTGGTTTGTGTGGTTTCCACCCATCACGACTGACGCCGATGGATTATCCATATACCCACATTGGTGGTATATGGTAGAGGAGGGCATGACGGCACGACGGGCCTCCGGACTGTACCGAGACTTCTCCAGCACCTACTATAGCGTCGGCGAGACGCGGTCAATGCGTTCCGGCAGCCCTGTGGGCTTGTCGAGAGGTAGGAGAGTTTTCTCGGTGGGGTGAGACCCGCACACCCAGTGGACTGTACCGGTGCGACGAGGAGATCTCATGGTTGTAGTAGGGTTTCCGATGTTTGTAAATCCATTTTGGATGTATGGACGCTGATTTCGAGTTTTTTCTAGCACTGCTCCTATTTTCCCGGTGGTCGAGACCCGGGCACTCGGAGAGCTGTTCTGGTGCCTCGAGGAGACCATGTTTGTCGTTCTTGTGGTGTGTGCAGTGTGTTCTCCCTGCTGACTCGTTTGGGTTGAGCGGGGGTGACGGGGCCCGGTGCGGCTAGCTACCAGCGCCCCTACATAAGCCCGCTAGGGGCTCAGTTGTAAACACTCCTTGTTCTTTCATATTACGCGTTCCAGACTTAGCCAAATGTTTACCGTTTTACATTACACTCGCACACAGAGCTCATGTTCGTGTTTACATGGGCCTGCATGCCCTAATTTATTTCCAATTTGGTATCAGAGCGCCGGTTTTGACACACATTGTGGACACCGAGGGCGGGTCCATTCCTGTGTGGAAGGAATGTAGCGCGAGGTGTGCCACGTGGTTTGAACGTGGGTCCTGGCCTGTGGGCGACAGATAGGATGAGTTGAGGGTTGGAAACCCTCAACTACCACGAATTTGGTCCACTGGGCCAAGCTTCCCATCCATTTGTTACATTTGGTATCAGAGCATAGGGGGACGTATGAGCAACAGAAGCAGTAGCATTGGATGGAATGCAAAGAGAACGCGCCAAGTGGCACCACGCTGGCAGCAGCGTGAGGGAGCGTGAAGTGACTACACGTGAATGCCACAGGGGCGGTGAGCCGCACACAGCAGCATTAGCGACTGTCGCGGTAATAATAGTAGCAGCAGCAGACGTAGCAGCTGTTGTAGCTGTGGTGCCACATAGCAGGAGCACTGTCGGCAATGCAGCTGCTCACAGCAACAGCAACAGCAGCGGCCATCACTAGCATTCGCAGCAGTTGCACAGGTGGCAGTAGTAGTAGTAGGAGCAGTCATTGTGCCGTGCAGCAACAGCAGTTGCAGCAGCGCATCAGCCGCTGCAGCAATGCATCAGCCGCTACAGCAGCGCATCAGCCGCTTCAGCAGCGGCGTCAGCAGTAGTAGCACATAGCAGCAGTAGTAGAAGCCACTACACCAGCGGCAACTGTAGCAGCAATAGCAGCGACGAAAGTAGCAAGCAGTAATGGTGGTAGCAGCAAGCAGCAGCAATAGCATCGGCGGCAGCAGCAAGTAGCAGCAATAGCAGCGGCGGCAGCAGCAAGCAGCAAGAACAGCAGCAGCTATTGTGGAGAGCAGCAGCAACAACAGCAGCTACAGAAGCAGCAGCAACAGCAACCGCAGCATTTGCACCTGCCACTATAGCTGTTGCTGCAGAAGCGAGGAGGGCCTCGTAGCCCTCCTCTGAGGGTCTCCGCCCCCTCGGAGGGGCCCTTTCGAGCCCCATCAGGGGGGCCCGTCCGAGGGGGCCCGTTGGCCCCGTTTGTCCCCCCCCTTCTCGAGGGGGCCCATGGAGGGCCCCGTTGAGCCCCTCTGAGGGGCCCCTCGGAGGGGCCTGTCGGCCCCGTCGGGCTCGTCGGCCCCGTCGGGCCCGTCGGCCCCGTCGGCCCCGTCGGCCCCGTCGGCCCCGTCAGCCGACGGCAGAGAGGGGCGGACCCCCCCTGCCACTCGCTCACTCGCTCACTCGCTTGCTCAGCGAGCGAGCAAGCGAGAATTGCATGGGAGGGAGGACCGGACATGCCGAACCCCCCCCCTCCATCCCCTATTTTCTCCATTGCCCCAGATTAGGAGAAAAGGGAGGACGAGAGGAAAAAAACAAAACAAAGGGGGTGCACCTGCAAGCAAGTGGAAAAGAGAAGAAAAACAAAAAGGGGGGCTGAGGGAGAGAAGAGTGGAGAGCAAAAAAAAAGGCAGAAAACAAAGAAGGGGGCTGAGGGCAAGAGAAAAAAAAGAGGAACAGAGGGAAAGAATCGTACAACTACTACTGCCACAACAGTAGCATTTGTCGTAGTAGCAATAACAGTGGCGGGCAGAATTGAAACGACTACATAGTGAGGCGGCGATCTCCATTTCGAGATGCATTGTGGACATGCGTCTCTCTGGGGCCTGTGGATTGGTGTGCGCCGTTCACCCCGTAGGATCGATGGCGGATTCGATTCTGTCATCTCCGACGGCTGGGTTGTCTACCGCTTGGAGTAGCAGCCACACCTGCAGCCAACACGCCTTCTGTCCTTGGAGCAATCTTCACTCCATTAGTGGCAGCAGCATTAATAGCCACAGCTAGTCAGACTCCACTCTCTGGGCGTACTATGGTGGTGTAGCTCGTCCCGTCTGGTTCTGTTTGCTGACCCCGACGCCGTGACTTCTGGGAGTGACAGTACCTACTGGTCTCATTCTCTCTTGTGGCTTAGTGCTTACCACTAGGAGTAAGTTCCCTTGGCACCTATCCATCGTCCAACGCACAAGATGAATGCACGGACATTTGAGTAGGTACCTTGCGCGTTCGCCTGCTTTTACTATAGTGATGGACGTCATGGTTGGGGTCGCTGCTGGACGCGTTCTCGCGGCTGGCATCCACCTTGGCTTCAGTGTCATCCAAGCATACGTCCTTCATAGCATACGGATCTGCCAGCATTGGCAGATCCCCTCGCTGGACCTCTGGCGACAATATTCGACGAGATCCACAGTCTGCGGCAGAGGATGCAGCGGCTTTGTGACCTCGCCGTCACCGAGCGTGCGTCTGCTACTAGTTCATCGATGGCCTCTTTGATCACATCTTCTTCATCCTCTCCTCCTTCCTCATCCGATGGTGTCCCTTCAGCTCCACTGCCAGCCACTCCCAGGCTGTCACCATCCTTTCGATCCTCCACTCTCCTGCGACCACGACGCCACCACGCGATGACCTACCTTCATCTAGTCGTTCCAGTCGTGCGTCGCTGCGGTGTCAGTGTCAGCGCTCCGCACACCGTGCTCACTTAGATTTTGATACATCCGCCACCTCCTCGACTTCCGTTGTAGTACCTGTCAAGGGGGGGTGTGGTCACCGTGCATTGCATGTTGTGACCATAGCGATAGGATCCGCACTCGCGCCGGACCGTGGTGCCCGAGCATCAGCTCAAGCAGATTCAGGCAATACGGCGCCATCACATGACGCGGAGTCTGATCCCAAAATGGCGTTCATGCTAGAGACTTGTGTGTCATCGAGCTCAACTTCCACGTCTGGGCTGGATCCGGATATTTTGCAACATCACGTTACACCAAGAGGAGCGTAGGCACGGCATCCCTAGACGGTGCCACTCGCGGCTCCAACCGGTGGTGACCCGGCGGAGGGACAAGAGTCCCGTACTGATCGGGATACATCTATCGGACTTTTGGGGGAGAGTGTGCAACAGGCTCACACCAGTCCGGCAGAGGTTGGAGTGCTTGGGACATGCATGTCATCGAGGTCGACATCTACGCTGGGGCAGGAGCCGGAATTTTTGCAGCTGCAGGTTGCATCAGGAGCAGTGCAGGTCCCGCGTGCGTAGGCGATGCCACTCGCAACTCCGACCGGTGGCGGCCTGGCGGTGGCATAGGAGCATCGTGTGGATGGGGATGCCCCATACGGATTTTTGGGGGCGTTGGCGCACGACACTCACACCAACCCGACAGCGGTCGCAGTCCATGAGCAGAGTCGACCGGCTGGTGTTTTAGAGGTTGAGGCATTTTTTAGAGCAACAGTTCTGAGAGATGTCATTGGGACATGTGTTGTAGCAGACCCAACAGGCTCCACCATGTCATCTGTGCTACCTGAGGACAAGCTTCAGCATGAGTAGTCGCTCATGTTTCCAGAATCTATAGGTTCCCATATACACGACGGAGCAGCAACACACATGACGGAGTCAGATGGTGGTCCTCACTCCATTATTGAGCAGGTGGCAGCAACCAGCCTTCCCGGTGAGACAGTGCGTGAGCGCCAGCTGCACTTGCTGGTCGCCTTGACCGGCATTGTTGAGCTGGATTCTTGCACACCAGTGTCGACTACGGCGATAGTCGAGGAAAATGAAGCAGATCTGTACACGCGAATGGAGTCACCTCATCAGTAGGAGCTTAGTTCTTCCCTCTCGTGTTCACCTGTTGGTGACACTGGAGATCACATCTACATTGAGAGTGGCAGTACCTGAACGGATGACATTTCTACATGCTCCACGGACTCTGACGACTCCTCCTCATTCTCTCTTGGCATGCGACCGCTCATTCCTCCTCGTATGATAGACACAAGCTATGGTGTGGATACGACACCTGCAGCTGCATCCAATGTTCCAGAGTCTCAGCACATTGCAAGTTCGGTTGATCCACAGGTGGATGCATCAGCACCGGCTCCATCATCTTCAGCAGTAGAGATGCAGATGGAGTTGTAATCATAAGTTCTGCAGTCTACATATGCAGCATCCAGTGAGACAGAGTTTATCCTACGCGAGGTAGACATTGGCCACCTCCACGTGTCCGAGGCAGATTACGCTGACCTGCAAGAGCGTGTAGTGATGCTGTGGCGGGAGGTGATGGAAGCGCGTGAGCGATTCTCAGAGGAGGGGAACATCACTTCTATCGGCACGAGCTTTACGCCACAAGCATCTGGCACACCCACACTCAGGGAGGATCTTGTACTAGTTCTGAGTATGATGTCAGCTGGAGACACTACCATAAGAGAGCTGAGCATGCCTTCAGTTTCTGCCATCGCCGTTCTTAACAAATTTTTCATCGCTCCTCCTTCTGCTGCTGCCATCACGCACCTTCATCTCCTCCATCGTCACCTTCGTCCATGAGTAGTGACCCGGTTCGTCGCTCAAGCCCTCCTCCTCTGGCCGTACACCCTTGTGCCTCAGGATGCTCTATCCCGCATCACAGGCCAGCCCCACCACTTCATCCACGCTCGCGTGTTGCTCGCCCATTCCCTTTCCTCCGACATACACAAATGCATAGCAGTAGAGCGAAGAGAGTAGAGACTGTGAGTTGGGACCCTTGGCAGTCATGCAAGGACTGGTACACTCCAGGTGATGCAGCAGCGGTGTGAGGAGTCGTGGCCGGAGACACCACTTCATCTTTGAGGAGCCGACTCGTACATGACAGGGGGAGCTATCTCTGTATGATTGAGACACCACATAATTCATCGCCCAGGATCTGTTCAGCTACGGCATAAGCATCTCCACCGAGGACATTGCAGCCAGGTTCATCTACCTAGGGGGAGTATTGTGTGGACCTCGACCTGACGCACCGTCATGGGAGTGAGAAACTGCGTGGAAGCTTCCTAGTGATATTGCCGCTGACTAAGTGTCAGTGCCTGGTCAGACGGTGACGACAGTCACAAGTCATTCACCAAAGGGCAAGGGTCTGGCTAGGGGACACAAGGCAAAGTGTCAGAATTCTTCAATAGCATTTGCAGAGAGAAATGAAAAATGACAGGTCCATGACATAAGTACCTGCCGCGGCGCACGGCGGGTGTCGCACGCGGCAGTGCAAGGTCTGTCCTAAAACCGGCCCAAAACGACTATTCTGGCCGTAACTCAGCCTAGACAAGTCAGAACGCTACGCCGTCTGAACCTACACATACACAATCTCAAGCCAGACGCTACAAATGGTCACATGCATGCATCCGGCAACAAATGGTGGACACACAATGCAAAGACATGCAAATCGGACCCACGGCCAGTCCACCGATAAAATCCTACAAGCTGCAGAAAAATTGCAGAAGGTCCCAGACAACATCCAGGACTCTGGGGCGACCGTCGATCAGCTCTGAGCAGGTTTTCCACCACCAGACGACGCCCCGGTGCCACTGGATCCACATCAGGGATCTGCACCAGCATGGACACGGCCGAGTGGTCACAGTAAACTGTACAGGTCGACAGGAAAGTCACAAATCACAACACTCCCCCATGACCCGATGGTACGCATGTCCATACACGTGCAGCACTGAAACGAGTACAAAAACAGTCGTGACAAAGACACAGAAACACCCCGTACTCAACCACTCTCAGGCAAGGGGCGAAGCCCAAAGGAAAAAATGGCCACCAGAAACTTCCCTCGCGCCAGTGCCTTCATCAAGATGTCAGCACGCTGCAAGTCAGTGCCGACCCATATGACGGAGATCACATGTCGCTCCACCAGATCACGCACGAAGTGATACTCAACCGCAATGTGATTTGTGCAAGCATGGAAGACACCAGAGTTCTCCGCAATGGCAAGAGCACTCTGGTTGTCACAGCGAAGTACAATGGTGGGCACTGACTGACCCAGCTCAAGGAACAGGTGTTGCAGCCACACTGCCTTTGCAATCCCTGCACCCAGAGCAACATACTTTGCCTCCGACGAGCTACGTGCGATGCAGCCCTGCTTCCCAATGTGCCAAGACACAGTGGTACCACCGAGCAGGAACACGTAACCGGTGTGATTGCGTCCATTTGGGCCCCAGGCCCAGTCGTTGTCGGTGTAGCCGTCAAGAACCACCAAGCACTGCCAACGAGAGCAGAGTCCGAGGTACGGCATGGAAAGCATGTACCGCACCACTTGCACAGCCGCCTGGAAGGCTCTAGCACGTGGAGCTTACAAAAACTATGCAAGGAGGTTGACGGCAAAAGCGATGTCGGGGCGTGTGGTAGTGGCCTGGTACATCAGAGATCCGATGAGGCGGAGGTACAAGGTCACATCCACTGTCTCCCCCAACTGTGTGGGATCTTCCACCTTCAGGGAGTCCTACCCGTCACGTGTGAGAGGTGTAGAGACCGTTGGCACTACGCCAAGGAGGTCACTGAAGCGCTCCCCCACGACGTGCTGGGCCTACGAAGCATCCAGCATCTACGGTCTCGTAAAACCTCCATGCCAAGAAACACCGCTACAACACGAAGATCCTTCATCCTATAGGCATTCTGGAGGACCGTCTTGGCCTCCTTCACGGCCTCCATGGAGGGAGACGCGATCAGGAGGTCGTCCACATAGACCAGGATAGTAGTGAACCATGCAGGCGCCTGTCGGATGAAAAGAGAGGGATCTGCCTCGCTCTGTACATATCTTGCACGAGTTAGAGTGCCTGTGATCTCCCGGTTCCAGCACCGAGGAGACTGCTTGAGTCCGTACAGGGACTTGCGCAAGCGCCAGACCTTGTCACCGTCCTCAAAGCCTGGTGGCTGGACCACGTAAATCTCCTCATCTAGAGAGCCATGGAGGAGCGCATTGTTTACATCCATCTGGTGCAGTTCCCAGTCATGTTGAGCCACCACACCAAACGGAGCGCGAGCTGAGGTCATGTGGCCGACAGGGGTGAATGTGTCAGTGTAATCAACGCCCTCGATTTGAGAGTACCCCTTGACGACCAAGCAAGCCTTGTGGCGTTCCAGTAGGCCATCTAACTTCACCTTCTTGCAAAAGACCCACTTACCTGAATTGCCTTCCTCCTAGGTGGAAGGTCGACTAGCTCGTAAACTCCGTGCTCTCGGATGGCACAAAGCTCATCCTCACAGGCGGCACTCCAGGCGTCGGCATCCTTTGATGAGAGGGCATCCCTCAATGTACCTGGATCAGGCGCCAGCGAGGGAGAGCTCTGAGTGGCAAGTGCACACGCCTCAGAACTGGGCTTGATGACCATAAGGTCAGCTGCTGCATCACAAGCGGTACAAAACTCGTGAGTGATGAGATTGTGCCCTACACGACACGCTGGATGTACCTCTGTATGATCTATACGGAAACTCAGGCCGAGGACCTTTGTGCCACGATCGCCACATGCAACGCTGCGAGTGGAGCGCCTTGGTGCATGACCTGACATTGGCTTGGCTACAGAGCCCAATGGTCGAAGATGACCACCGGGCTCATGCGAGTAGCGTGGGCTCGAAGGGCTGACCGCAGGCTCAGAGAAAGGCACGACCACATCCGGTGAGGACTGAGGCATAAGGGCAGGTGATGCAATGGAAGGAGAGGCAGGCGAACTGATGGGAGACACAGGACTGGGAGTGGC
Organism: Penium margaritaceum; assembly: GCA_023375785.1. Classification (NCBI taxonomy): domain Eukaryota; kingdom Viridiplantae; phylum Streptophyta; class Zygnematophyceae; order Desmidiales; family Peniaceae; genus Penium; species Penium margaritaceum. The sequence continues at coordinate 145,564 of SZWC01004099.1, forward strand.
AATAGGACCGCCCACAGAGACAGGAGTACCGGTGGATAGAGGGACAACATCATGGATGTCTGTGGGGCGCGAGGGCACAGGAGAGGAGACAACTTGGGCGGGAGAGGTCTCTGGGCCGAAAACGATGATCGTCGGATCATCAAAAGACCGAGAAGTGGGGAGGGCTCGAACGGACACATCAGATGGACGAGAGGTGCTCGTAGGCTCAGACTGTCCCATCCATTGAGAAACCTCACACGTAGGAACGTGTGTGACAGACATCGACAAAATCAAGGTCAGATCGCAGTAGGTGAGAGACTCAAAGAAGAGTGCATCACGGGACTCAACAATGCAACAACGTGCGGGATCCCAAAAATGCCAGGCTTTCGACCATGGAGAGATACCAATGAAGGCACAAAAGCGACCCCACGGAGAGACCTTAGACCCCTACTGATCCTCCGTGTACCGCACAGGATCCACTGAGCCCCAGACACGAGCAAGACACAGATCGGCACGGTGGTCAAACCAAAGCTCATACAGTGTAACGTGGTCCGGAAGAGGACCGTGCGGGAGGCAGTTCCAGACCCACGTCATGTAGGTAAATCCTTCGAAGGCGAAGGATTCCGGGAGACCGCACTCAGACCGCATAGCATGAACCGCCTCCTCCATGGTACAGTTCTAGTGCTTAGAGACACCGACTGGCTGAGGAGTGGCAGGAGCAAATACCTGGTGAAAAATCCCGCGCTCCGCCAAGAAAATATCCATTTTGCCAAGAAACTCGCCGTCGCGATCTAAGCGGAAGGTTTGCAGTGAGTGGTGAGACTGACGCTCAGCCATCAGTAGCCAGAGACGAACCGCGAGAGCGGCATCACTCTTCAAGCGCAGGCTGTAGAACCACCGCATCCGGGTGAAGTCATCGGTCAGGGTCACGACATATCGGCCCTGATGGAATAAGGACTCGATAGGGAGAGGACCGAGAAGGTCCGAATGGACCAGCTCGAGGGGACGGAGGGCTCGAGAACGGGATTCAGGGTAGGTGCAGCGATGCATCTTACCCTGAGCGCAGAACAGACAATCGGTCTTGGGCGGCTTCTCGAAAGAGGTCGTGTCAAGACCGTGGGCGGGCTGTGTCCTAATGAGCTTTGACACAGTGTCGGAGCCCACATGACACGCACGTCGATGCAGCTGGCGTTGGTGCTCAACAGACAGGACACCAGTGACAAACACACTAGCACAAGGGGAAGGGGAGGCAAGAAGAGATCCGAGGAACATGATACAGATCATCTACAACAAATCCACGAAGAATAACAGTGCGAGCATCAGGAGCAGTCATTGTCGCGGAGTCGACAGTGTGCTCCACAAAGAGTCCCATCAAAGTGCAGGCACACACAGAGAGCAAGCTCAGCTCAAGGTCAGGCACAAAAAGCACGTCGGAGAGATACAAGGGGCCAGACGGACCATTGAAGCACACAACCGCAACACCCTGGACTAGCAAGGACTAACCAGAGCCTATGCGAACAGAGCGAACAGACGCCACAGGACCGAGGACAACAAAGTTACTACGATGACATGTCATGTGGTGAGTGGCACCGGAATTGATGATCCAAGTGCCACTCGAATCACGACCGGAGGACGTCACAGTGCAACGGGCAATGGAAAACTTGGCTGCAGACGGGCGCTCCGCACCAGAGGAGGGAGAACGACGAAGTGCACACAAGTGAGACTAAAAAATCTAATCTGTATTGTCAGGCCCGTCATCATCACATGCCAGCTGTGCTCCCCCACACAAGTCAGTACGGAAGTCAAGAACAGTCGATCAAACAGTGTGTGAAAAATCCGGTTGTGACAACACACTCGCACCTCCCTAAGAGCGAAGTGCCAGGAGCTGACGGAGCTTGGCGATGGTGCGGTCACGAGGGTCCGGGTCTCCGCTGCTCGCCGGTGGGGAAGCGGGAACTGTAGCGGTTGTGGTCGCCGCGCATGCATAGGCTGTGCTACTCGGCGTAGACTGCTGTGCGTATGCAACCTAAAGACCGCGAGTGATCCGCGTCCAGTCGAGCGGCTGTTGGCCCTCGGTGTAGTGGTGAGCGCGCCCACAGTTGTAGCAGTGAACAGTGTGTCCACTACTACCGCCTGATGAGTGCTGCTACGGTGACTACTGCTGGCCCGAGCCACGCTTCTTTTTTCTCTTCTTCCCCTGTGCCGCTGCTGCCACACCTTGCATCTGAGTCGGGGTAGCTGGGGTGGAAGGGGAAGAGGAGGGCGTTCCAGAGGATGGAGAAGTGAATTGTGAGAGAGGCGTCGGTGGTGACGCGATGACCGATGTAGCAAGTGAACTCTCCTAGTGGGCGACGGCTGCCTCACGACCGGATGTCACCTGGAGGAAAAGCTGATGCGCCCAAGGAAGAAGCTGAAGGGAGGTTGAGAAGGGCTCAAGCGTGGCGTTGCTGTACCTCGTGAAGATGTCGGCATGCTCAAGACGGACTCCGATCATGAGCGTGCGAAGCGCCCACAGCTGTGTCCCTCCCGCGGACCCAAGGCGAGTGTAGATGCGCATGGCGCGCCGCCAGTAAGCGGCTGCGGGCTCAACAGGTTCCTGACAAAGGGAGTGGAAGGCGCGGATGTGAGCCGCGTGGGTGGCATGCGTCTCTGCATCATGCAGGGACAATGCCAACTCCCAGTCCTGACGTGGGCCAGCACCCGCGCCTGTGCTTGCCTCTCTAAGGAAGGGGCGAAATTCCACGACAGTCTCGCGAGGCATGGCGTAAAGGAGTCCGTGCATCGCTTGAGCCGCTGTCAGCACCTGAGCACGGTCTGTAACCTGGTACTGACTGTGACACTAGGGCCAAACCCCCTCTGAAGTGGCCCAGACCTGGAAGAGGGTCTCCCAGCAGTCAAAGCCGTCCTTGCTGACATATTGTGGGGGCGGTGTCTCGAAGTCCTTAGGTTGCCGCTCCGTAGGGAGAGCAACCATTGGATGGGAAAGACGAGGGATGGGGAAGACATCGGGATGAGGAAAGTCACCGAGGTAGGGCTCAGGCAAAGATCGGATCTCCGAAAACAGGGAACCAGAATGCGTCTGCAACTGGCGAAGACACTCCTGAAGTACGCGAATCTCCCTCTCGGGTGTGTCATCTTCCATGCTTGGCATATCAGGATTCTCCTCCAGAGGATCAAGAAGTGACGGGTCCTGTCCTGCCGCTCTCCTCAGTGTAGATACTAACTACTGTGCAGAAGATGTGACACCACTGACTCCCCAAGAGGTGTGGTGTGGGGTCATGGACTGCCTCCGAAGAAGATCACTGAGCATGCGGATGGCGTCGGTCTGCTGCTGCTGTAGGCGACGTATCTCATCTTCCTGACTCCGCAGGTCCGCAATGGCCTGTGAGCATGGGCTCATGACCCCGGAGGAGGAAGAAGAAGGATCTGGTGGTCCTTTGCCCGTGTCACTGGTCGGAGCCATGTCAACGCTTAGTATGGGGCCGAACATAAAAAATGCTCTAAAGGAGAAACCGACAGCATTTCTCGAAAAGTTGAAACGTTCACAAAAATTGACGTTTTGACCCCATAATTACTGATGTCAGTACAGCTGATGATGACGTCAGCGTTTCTTATGCTAGCGAAAAACACTAGCGTTTTTACGGTAGCGTATTTTACACCCGCAATGTTTTTTGGAAGGTCACGCGAACTCCGCGTGACCGGTGGGAGTGACCTCGTCACCCCCTACTCGCGGTTGCGCAGGGGCTGTGCAGGCCAACACAGTGCCACGTAGGCTTGCGCAGTGCTACCCAATATCTACGTAGCATAAACTGCGCAGCAACTGCAATGCTACTGCTGCGCTGTCGCAATGCTACTGCTTCCAATGTTATTGCTTTGCTGCTTTACTGCTGCTGTGCTATAGTCACTGCAGCAACTGCAATGCTACTGTTGTGCTGCTGCTGTTGCTTCCGCTGCTGCTGCTGCACCGCTGTTGCTGCTCGCGGCTACTGATGCTGTCGCTGCTGCGAGCTGCTGCCGCCGCTGCGCGTTGTCAGTGCTCACAGCCGCTGCCACAAGCTGCTGATGTAAGCTGCTACTCCTTTTTTTGTTTTCTGTTCAGGCTGGCAGCCAGACACGCCTGCTGCTGCCACCCGGTGGTGGTGGTGGTGCTGCTGCTGCTAGAGCTAGTAAATGTCGCAGGTCACCCGATGTGGTGGTAGGGACTGAGTGATGATGCCGTTGTTGGAAACGGTTGCAACAAGTCCCAGGATACGGCGGCGGCGGTGACTCTCAGTGCTGCTACCGGTGCTGCGTCTCTGCGGCAAAGCTCATTGAGAGGGGTCTTGCTGCTCTGATACCATGAGGAAATGCGTGGAAGCTTCCTAGCGATATTACAAGCTGACTAGGCATTAGTGCCTGGTCAGACGGTGACAGCAGTCACAAGTCGTGCACACAATGGCAAGGGTCTGGCTAGGAGACACAAGGCAAATTGTCAGAATGCTTCAATAGCAATTTGCAGAGAGAAATGACAAATGACAGGTCCATGGCATAAGTACCTGCCGTGGCGCATGGCGGGTGTCGCACGCGGCAGTACAAGATCTGTCCTAAAACCGGCCCAAAACCACTGTTTTGGCCGTAACTCAGCTTAGACAAGTCAGAACGCTACGTCGTCTGAACCTACACGTGCAGAATCTCAAGCTGGACGCTACAACTGGTCACATGCATGCGTCCGGCAACAAATGGTGGACACACAATGCAAAGACATGAAAATTGGACCCACGGCCAGTCCACCGATAAAACCCTACAAGCTGCAGAAGAACTGCAGAAGGTCCAAGACAACACCCAGGACTCTGGGGCGACCGTCGACCAGCTCCGAGCAATTAGTCCACCACCAGACGACGCCCTGGTGCCACTTGGGTCCGCATCAGGGATTTGCACGAGCATGGACACGGTCGATGGGTCACAGTAAACTGTACAGGTCGACAGGAACGTCACAAATCACAACATGGAGATGCATGGCGTGGGGTCCATGCTCTATTATGAGCATACTACAGCCGCACTTTGTTGGTCGAGACCCGGACACTTGGTTGGTTGCACCAGTGTCACGAGGAGACCATGTGGTCGTGTGTCTTGGTGTGTGGCCATACTACGTGTGGCATGTGCATGCCAGCTGGTTTGCCCATAGTGGTCGAGACCCGGACACGTGGTGAGGTACGCCCGTGTTACGAGGAGACCCCCTATGATCCTGTATGTTGATTGATGATGCTATTGTGGTCTGCATACGCACACCTGTTGGATTTCTCATAGTGGTCGAGACCCGGGCATTGGTACCCCCAGTGTCACGAGGAGACCCTCTTGTTGTCTGACATGTGTATGGTGTGCATTACACTGGTTTGTGTGCGTATGCATGACTCTTCTCATGGTTTAGACCCGGACACCTGGTATGATGTGCCAGTGTCGTGAGGAGACCTTGGGTGCGCAGCAGTTGTGCATGTGTGTGTTGTTGACTGGTGCAGATTGTGGTTTGGCATATGTTGTTGTTCCATGCCTTTGTTCATTAGTTCTCTCGTGGACGGCTATGTCAGCCAGGGAAAGAGTTGGTTTGTGTGGCTTCCACCCGTCACGACTGACGCCGATGCATTCTCCATGTACCCACGTTGGTGGTATATGGTAGAGGAGGGCGTGACGGCACGACGGGCCTCAAGACTGTACCGAGACTTCTCCAACACCTACAACAGCACCGGCGAGACGCGGTCGATGCGTCCCGGCAGCCCTGTGGGCTTGTCGGGATGTAGGAGAGTTTTCTCGGTGGGGTGAGACCTGCGCACCCGGTAGACTGTACCGGTGCGACGAGGAGATCCGATGGTTGTAGTAGGGCTTCCGATGTTTGGAAAGTCGTTTTGGATGTCTGGACGCTGATATCAAGTTTTTCTAGCACTGCACGTATTTTCCCGGTGGTCGAGACCCGGGCACTCGGAGAGCTGTTCCGGTGCCTCGAGGAGACCACGCTTGTTGTTCTTGTGGTGTATGCAGTGTGTTCTCCCTGCCGACTCGTTTGGGTTCAGCCGGGGTGACGGGGCCCTGTGCGGCTAGCTGTCGGCGCCCCTAAGCTCGCTAGGGGCTCATTTGTAAACTCTCCTTGTTCTTTCATATTATGTGTTCCAGACTTAGCCAATTTTTTTCCTTCTTACATTGCACTCGCACACAGAGCTCATGTTCGTGTTTGCATGGGCCTACATGCCCTAATTTATTTCCAATTACTATACCCACACCCATGGGCTACAACACGGCCTTTGTACGGTCACACGAGCACACCAGTGTATGCTCGTAAAGGAATTTTCCTCAGCACACCTCACCAACAAGACATCCCAAGTTGTCGACTTGGAAAAACCGATGCAACTCTTCATGCTCTCTACAAAACATTCCTACGCACCGACAAACCATCTGCAACACACAAACCAAAATGGGAATATAATTATCCCCACATTCAATTTCACTAGAACCAGATCCACAACAATATCATAAACCCCCCTCTCAGACTTCGAACACAAGATGTCATGCTCCGCATTCTTTACTGATCCATCCAAGTCAACAACGGCTACCGCTTTCTTCCCCCACCATCGTCCTCCCTATGTCACCATTGCAATCTGCCTGAAACGATCGAACATTGCTTCATCCAATGTCACAATATTCAGCCAATCACAATGCGCCTCCGCTCCCTCTACGAGGCCTTCTTCCCCAATCTCAATCCCACATACCCAATCTCCTCTTTGGCCCGACCACTGCCACACAAGAAAGAATGATCTGGGACATCACCCGGGCCAAAATCCTCTATCGTATATGGCAGGAACGATGGGCACAACCCAAATGTAACCCCACACTACACTCGTAGCCACCATACCCCACGTTATTCATGAACACCTACAACATGCAGCACTTCGAATCCATCACCTTCCATCAGAACGACAGAAAACACGAAGTATCCTGGCTCTGCACATCGCAGTCGCAAACGCCCCTAAGTTGTGTAGCGCACGGAAAGCTAGGGCCACCACCACCCTTATAAACTCACTCATAACTTCCACCGCTGGTGGAAACACCCCTTTATATACTGTCTATGATAATTTTTGGGGGGTTGGGTTCAATCCCCGGGCTTGTTTTGGCATCTAGGAGACCGCCCCGTTCCCAATGGTTACGACCAAAGGACAAAGAAAAAAAACCCCTACATTACTATGGTATTGAAGCTTATGAGACTTTGCTCGTCTTTGTAGCCTAACCGTGGTTGTTTCTTGCACCTCCTTGCTTGCTAGTGCGCAAGCTGACTGGCACCACGTCAGCAACAGCAAGGCTAGGAAGCTTCTTAGCAATTTCTTATTGATCACCTAGAAAACCCAGTGCGCACATGAGGTTGGAACAGCGAAAACCGATGTCGTCAAAGTCATTGAAACTGGAGACTGTCGGTATGTGTCCCACAGATTTGTTGTGACCTCTGGCCTCGCTGCACACTCACCGCACTGACGCAGGTGATTAATGCTGGAGTGACACCGGTGCTGATGTCACCACTTACGTGGCACCGGATTGGAATGAGACCATCCACTCTCTTGTGGCTGGCATCAAGGTTACCTCTAGCACAGGCGTTTATAACCTGAATTGTTGTTGACACTAGGCTTCCTAGTGTATGACGGGGATGTATGTCCGGGTTGTCTTCCTGGGTTTGCTAGGTTGTGTGCGTGCAGGAAAATGTGTGGGTGAGGTCTCAGGTTCGAGTCTCACTAGGCGTGGATGCGAGCAAGGATGGGCTCGCCGTTCGCCCGCTCGTCACCCCGCCACCTGCTCCGTTTCACCTAACAACATTCTCTCGTGTTACTCAGGTTTTTTCACGTTTCGCTTGTCAAGCATTCCCGTCCATGGCGTCTTGTGCCTCGCTTGGCTCGTGATTCCCCACTTCCCTCGCTCTCCCTCTAACCAGGCTACTCTATCCTCTGGTATCAGAGCGTGTGAGGGAACGCGCTGTTTGCCCACAAGCGCGTCCGATTCTGGACCTTCACCGGTAGCGTGGTGTCTCTTCACCACATCCTCCACGTCTTCCGCCGCCATCTCATCTGTGATCTAGCAGTACAGTCAACCAGGGAGCCCGCAACGTCCATCTCGACAGTGCGGTGCCCTTGGTGTGTGGTCGTGTTTGCTCTAGTGGCAACACCGACCGACGCCATCCCCACCCGCCATCTTCTCTTGGCTGCACCGCACCCACCTAGCACTCCGCACGTGCTGGTGGAACCACTGCGAGCTTCTCTTCACAACCGCTGCAGCTCTGGCCGTGTCAGAGGCGTCTCTTCGCTTCCCACGCTGTGTCTAGCCTATGCCGTCCGCTATAGCTACAGCTACGCCCTCCAATGCCCCCGGCGTCCTAGTTCTCTCTCAGCGCACCCGTGTCCCTGCAGCCACCCTTGCTGCTGCTGTGACAGGGCCGACGGCCTAGTCAACAAGTGCAGCCATGGACGGAGCCCTGTGGCATCTGCCACCACCTCCATTGGTAGTGACGCGGCAGTCGCAACCACCTCCATCACGGCAGTCGTAGCATCAGGTATAGCAGTGAGTGCAGCAGCCACACCGGGCAGCAACTACAGTGTCACAACAACAACCATCGCAGTAGGAGCTGCTGCTTCCACCACAGCCACAGCGGATCTAGCTAGTGTACACGCGGCAGCAGCAGCCACAGCACCCGCGGACGGCAGCAGCAGCAGCACCCACGGCAGCAGCAGCACCACAACTGCAGTGGTCACCAACTGCAGTGGCCACAGTGACAGCCGTCGCAGTTACACGCACCGCCTCGTGGTGTCGCGTTCGTCACGTTGGCACAAACCGGCAACCAGAGCGTGCTCACTACCGGTGCGTACTACGAGGGGAGGCTGCCCCAGCGCCATGTGCGTTGTCATAGAGGAATGAGAGGTGATCGCGAATCCGAGTCGGCCGCCTCCACGTCCGCGTGGACATCCCGTCACCGTTCGGTAAGCGCCTCCCCGCCTCTCTCTCCCGAGGGGGGATCCGCTGTGGCAGGATGCTTCAGAGTTTGCTGCAGACCAGTTGCACTCAGCACCCACACAAGACGTTGTACGTCTTGTGAGGGCTCTCACTCGCACAACGTCTGCTCTCATTGACGCCATTGCAGCAGCTGAAGCCACTTTTGCCGCCGCCGCTAGAGCGTCGCGTCCTCCTGCCTCGACTTCGGCAGGGCGGGCTACTGACGCGTACACAGAGGCAGCAGCTATTGTTGGTCCCATCGCTGCAGCCGCTGCTAACATAGGGACACAAGTTTCTGCCGCAGCATCTGCCATTTCTTCTGCCATAGCCGCAGCTACATCAGCAACATCAGCAGTTGCAGCCTCTATCCGCAGCTCTACAACAGCAGCAGTCGCCGCATCAGCATCTGCTCCATCAGTTGCCTCTAGCTTTGTCACGGCAGCCTCCCACTGCTGGGCGTCAGAGGCTGTACGGGCTTGACGCACAGTGATTGGCTCAGGGGGCAAGACAGTGGTGACTGACGTGGCGTGACACTCTGCAATACTGCTCAAGACTGCAGCTTCCAAGGCCCACACATGCTCAGAGGCAAGAAGCGTGTAGCCGAGGGCGGAACTGGGATGGACAACCCCAGTAGCCAAGCCCAGTGCGTCCATGCCGGTGGGGAGCACAGGCGAGTGGGGTGGCTGGGACGCAAGCTGGGACGGGGGAGGGCGTGCCGAGGTCGTGGAGGTGTGAGAGCGGTTGGGTAAGCCACGAAGATGCCCACCCCGGACAAAGGGTGAGACAGGGGCAGATCCAGCGGGGACATGCGGAGGCGGGTCAGACACCCGGACAGGAGAGGCCGCGGGTGAAGAGGCAACAGGAGAAGTGCCCGCGCTGGACAGGACAGCGGGAGACAAGGCAGACTGGACAGAGTCAGTGACCGGGGACGACGAGACGTCAGACGGGCTGGACGATACGTCAGAGGAAGAGGATGCAGAGGAGGTAGGTACAGGTCCAGACGATGAGGAATGCAACGAGGGTGATAGCTGCGATGCGGCAACAGGGACTGCCGGATCGGTAGGACTGACAGGAACTGCGGGACCGGCAGGACGGACATCCCCCCTCAGCCGAGAGAGAGGCAGGAGGGAGGAGTCAGGGGACAGGCGACTGATGTCCCGAAGGAAGACGGACTCAAAGAACAGAGCGTCACGAGACTCAACGACACGCTGACGGACGGGCTCCCAAAAACGCCAGGCTTTGGACTGCATAGAGACGCCGAGAAAAGGGCATAGACGGCCGCGAGGGGACAGTTTCCCATCACGAAGATCGTCCGAAAGCCAGACAGACGCAATGCTATCCCAGACCCGAGCTAGGAAAAGATCAGCCCGATGACCATGCCAGCGCTCAAAGGGTGTAATAGTGCGAGGAAGGGGGCCGTGTGGAACATGGTTCCAGACCCACGTCATGTAGCACATTGCTTCAAAAGCAAAGAGCGGCGGCAGACCGGACTCAGACAGAAGCGTGCGGACACCGTCAGCAAGTGTCTGGTTCCAACGCTCAGAGACACCGTTTTGCTGGGGTGTGTAAGGAGCCGATGTCTCCAGACACACCCCACGAGACTCGAGGAGACGAGCGGTGGGACCAAGGAATTCACCGCCACGGTCGCTGCGGAAGACACGTAGTGACCGCTGACAGGCACGTTCGGCCTGAACAAGCCATGACTCAATGACAGAACAGACATTGCTCTTTTGAGGAAGAGCAAACACCCAGCGGAAGCGCGAAAAATCATCGGTAAGACATAAGACGTAGCGACCAACGTCACCAATGAGGTCATGAGGCAAAGGCCCCATGACATCCGCATGAACACGATCCAGGGGATGTGTAGAGTGTGACTCAGAAGGAGAGAAAGGAGAGCGATGCATCTTTCCTTGCGCACAATCAAGGCAGTCGGCAGGGCAAGGGGCAGGGAAGGTAGAGGGCAAGAGGCCAAGAGCAGGTTGGAGACGCAGCATGCTGTGAATGGCATCGGTGTGGACATGACCAAGGCGACGATGCAAAAGATGCACGAGGTCAGGAGCGAGAGAGGGTGCAACGTGAGCAAGAACAATACCAACGGCAGGAGCGAAGGGGACGTGCAAGGGAACACGATATAGTTGGCCGCACTTCACGCCACGGAGAACAGCACGTTGAGTGGAACGAAGACAGACGTTTCCGACACCACGGCTAGCAGTAAAGTCCATACCTTGATCATCTAGGGATGGCACAGACAGCAGGTTGAGTTCCAGCGAAGGCACATACAAAATTTCAGGCAGGTACAGGGCACCACTGGGTCCAACAAAACGCACGACGCCCACACCCTGAACATGCAGCAACTGCCCAGACCCAGTACGGAAAAAGCGGACGGAACCGACGGGGCCTAACGAGACAAACGAGGTACGCACGGACGTCATGTGGTGGGTCGCCCCTGAGTCAAGGACCCAGAGGCCACTAGGTACACGCACGGAGGGGAGCACACTGGACGTGGCAACAGTGCCAACGGAGGACGGAGACAATGTACAGAGGGAGAGACCACGAGGAAGAAAGTTGGTCTGCCAACGCTCAATCCACGGGACAGACGTATACAAGGCACCCAGGGCGTGACCGGGAGGATCCCCATGAAGGCCACTGTCAGTCTCACACACAAGACCTCTGGCCACTGGTGCAACACTCTCACCTCCCTGATCGCGAAGGCGAAGGAGCTGGAGGAGGGACTGCTCAAGGTGGCGCTCGCGATCACTACGATCACCATCCACAGACGTCGGTGGAGCTGGAGTAGACACGCCGATGGAAGGGGGGAACCAAGGCGGAGCGATGTAGGCTGATGACGGGGGGCCAGCATATGCAGGGGCGCCGTAAGGAGGTTGCCAGTCCCAGGGATAGGGGGAAGGAGGCGGAGGAGAAGTCACACCAGAGAAGGCGTGAGCCTGAGCCGAAAGTGGGGTGGAGGAGCGCGATGGGACACCGGCGCCAGAGGGCGCTGGTGCGGAGGAGTTGGAGGTGCGAGCCCAGTGAGCGTGCATGGCCCGGGCAAGGCGGAGATCATCTGGAGGAGCTGGGCAAGTCTGAGCAGAGTGCTCAGTAGAGCCGCAGTTCCAACACACGAAAGCGCCCGGAACACGTGAGGAAGCAGAGGCACTCTTGTCCTTACCCTTGCCCTTGCCCTTCCCCTTACCCTTTCCATGACCTTCGGACACGAGGGCAGAGGCGGGAGAGGACGAGGAAGGAGCGGCCAAGGCAGAGGAAGTGGAAGAAGAGGAGGAGGGTGCAGCAGCAGTGGTAAGCGCAGTAACACCCGTGACGACAGAGCGGTGGAGGCGTTTGTTCTGAAGGCTAGTCCACCAAGAAGCAAGGCGCTCTGACGTGAAGTCCCAGAGAGCACCAACCCCTGGGGGTGACATGGGCGGGACTGGCTCCGAGGCAAGGCCCTCCAGCTCATCGGCTTTGACGTCGCGAAGGAGATCTGACAGCTCAGGAATAAGACCGTTGACCATGGTCAAAACGGCGGAGAGCTGGCCAGGTGCCGCTTTGCCAAGCTCACGAAGGAGCTTTAGACCACGAGCCCAATAGGCATCGGCGGTCTCATCAACACGCATAAGAAGTGTGTTAAACTGGACTGTAAGCGCGCTCTGTACGGCTTGTCCAGTAACAGTGGTACGGCGACGCAACATGGCGTATGCGCCAATGGGGTCAGCAAGGTGCTGGGCAGTAGTGTCAGCGTTGAAGGTGCCAACATCATCAATCAGCGATTCAGGGGCAGCGACGATGAGAGCACAGACTGCACGGGCGGACTCAGCATCATGCAGTGTGAAGGGAGCAACAGTAGGGGAGTAGTACTCCCACAGCTGCTCTCCTTGAGCCTAGGCGCTGAAGCGCACTTCCCAGGAGGAGAAGGCAAGTGCAAAGGTAAGTGCAGGCAGCTGAGAAAAGAAATCATGCTGGCAAGGCGCAGGCAGTTGGGTAACAGCAGCGGCAGGGCCAGGGTGCGTAGCAGCAGAGGTGCTAGAGGCAGAGGTGGTGCCAGCTGGGAGAGTGACCCCGGCAGGGGGAACAGACGACGCAGCGGGGAGGCGGCGAAGTACAATAGCTGCCACTTCATCAGCAAAAGCAGCGTGGTTGTCCTCAGCGAGCTTAAGACGGTCCTCAGCCTCTTGCTGGGCCTCGCGAGCGAGGGTCAGCTGGCGCTGAAGAGCCGCAACGACTGACTCATCGTCACCAGGCATGGTGACGACGTGTGGGCTCTGCCGGAAAGATTTCGGCAGAGTTTCCCCAGCCCCAGTGGGCGTGGGAAATATGGGGTTGCCTGAGGCAAAAGATTAAGATGCTGCAGGACAGCCCACCCCGAGTCAGACAGGACAAGCCACGCACAGTAGGAAAGAGAAGAGTACAAGCAGGTACAGGATGCAGCAAATAAATCACAAGGATGGGCTGCGTAGAAAGGCAAGCAGAGGAGGAATAGCAGCCGCTGTGGAGGCAGACAGGATAGAGACAGTGGAGACGATGGGCACCGCCAGAGCAAAGACTCCGGTGGCACAGGCGGCACCGAGGGTGATGAAGACGGCTGCGACGGAGTTAGAGCAGATGGATGTGAACATTGCATTCCTCCACGGACGGTTGGACGAGGATATCTACGTGGTTCAGCCACCTGGCTTCTCCGATGGCACTGACCGAGTGTGGCGACTGCGGAAGGCTCTCTATGGCCTACAGCAGTCGCCACGGTGCTGGAACTAAGAGATCACGTCCACTTTTGAGAAAGGAGGTTACCGGCGCAGTACGGTGGATCCGTCACTCTTTGTCAGTCCACATTCTGCCCCTTTTGTCGCTGTTCTTGTCTACGTGGATGACCTGCGGATAGCATTGCCTAGTTAGGAAGTTGTTCATTCAGTGAAGACGCTTTTGCAGTCCACATACAAGATGAAAGACTTGGGACCTGCTCGCTTCTTCTTAGGCATGGAGCTTGAGCGCGACCGTTCTCGCCGCACACTCCATGTCCACCAGGCTACATACGTACGTAGCCTGGGGGAGTGCTTTGCCTCACTGCTAGAGTCCACACCCACTGCGTCCACGCCCATGACCCCAGCGGGCCAGAGGCTGCTGAAGACATTGGATGTGTCCAAGCTGGGGGAGACAGTCGATGTGACTGATTATCTCCGCTTCATTGGATCACTGATGTACCTGGCGACCACGACTAGGGCAGATGTCGCCTTCTCCGTGAACTTCCTGGCCCAGTTCTCCCAGGCTCCTCGAGCCCGACACATGGAGGCTGCACTGCGCGTTGTCAGGTACGCCCTCTCCACTACACGCATTGGATTGTGCTATCGTGCACAACCATTGATTGTCGTGGATGGATACACGGACAGCGACTGGGCACATGACACTGACGCACGCAGCCGTAAAGGTTACATCTTCCTCGTTGGTGGAACCGCTGTGTCGTGGAAGAGTGGTAAGCAGGGTTGTGTGGCGCGTAGCTCAAGTGAGGCTGAGTATGTTGCTCTAGGTGCAGGCACTTGCGAGAGTGTGTGGTTGTGTCGCTTGCTATAGCAACTATGTGTCCCCATCCGCTGCATCACTTTGAGCTGTGACAATCAAAGCACTAAGGCGATTGCTGAACATGATGGCATGCATCATACACGCACGAAGCACATCAACGTTGAGCATCATTTTGTGCGCGAGCGTATTGCTGCAGGTGATGTCCAGGTCGTCTGGGTAGTGAAATCAAGAAGATGCTTCATGCAAGCGATACGTGCACCTCAAGGTTGACGTCATGCCATTTGGACTAAAAAAGGCCCGTCAACATTTAAAATGACCGTGATCTATATTTTCTCGCCGTACCTCAATGACTGTGTTGTTGTGTATCTTGATGGAATCGTTGTGTATAGCCACAACTCCGAGGAGAACGGTGTAACGCCACGAAAAAAACTTGTCAAATTTACAATAGTATACATTATATGAAATGACCTCAAACTGCAGCTTCAGTCACAATTTGACTGAGTTGTATACCACATCGTTGGTAGCACACGTATCACGATGGACAATAATAAAGTGAAGGCCGTCCCACTAGCGCCTGGGACGTCCAGATTTTTTGGGATTCTGCAACTTCTACCATTGCTTGAGTGTTTGCGCATCCCTCCAATCTCACTCGTAGATTCACCGAGAGGAATGAGAGAGAAACTGCACAAGAATCATTCATATATATAAGAACTGCTCTTACTTCCACAACAACCTTGCGATTGGCTGATCTAACAGTAGACTGTACAATGGCCCATCTGATCGACTTGTTCTTCACCAAGACAATAGTGGAGGAGAACAACTAGCTATATGCATGTCAATAAATCTATTCAAGTCAGAGCTGAAATACATGGTTCACAAAAAAGAGACGTTGGTGGTCATGAACGTATTCAAGACGCTTCGGCCATCTAGAATGCAAAAGTCGGGATATCTACACTTACCACCATGCACTCTAAACCTCACGATTGAGGCAAATGTTATTCATCATTGATTACAATGGATAGAGTTCCTCAAGTCCAACTTTGACTATGACACTGAGTACGAGCTTGGCAGAACAAGTGCGATTGAATCTTCAAGTTGTTTTGAAAAGATCCGATGGTCGAGTTCAGCATGTTTCTAATCAAACAAAACTCGTACCACTTGAGGATGTTTTTCAAAGGATACGAGGAGTTCTATGGTTATGACATAATCAAGTTCTGTTTAATGGTTCCTACCTTGGAGCGACAAACTATGTTGCATGGTATTGGAGGTGAGTTATTAATCCTACCCAATTGGGCACTTTGGCAAGGTTTAAGCACTTTCAATGTTTTCTTGCATAAAGTACTGCTCATGCAATAGTATGCAAATTGAAATGGTAGACTACAACAATACCTACAACGTGTGTCCATGCCACAAGTTGAAACAGACCAAACCTCTGGGGCTACTTCAATCACTACTCGTACTAAAGAACCAGGATTACACATCTTCGTGAACTTTGTGATGGATTTTCCCATCAAATCAGATGAGTTAGATGCGGTATTTATGGTGGTCAACCGGTTCTTAAAGATTTTTCACTTCATCATCCCAATAACAAACACGGTCACCATTGAGGAAAGAATGCGAGCATTTCAAAACAACAATTTCCGGCTACATGGTGGCTCCTCATCTATGTCTAGAAACAAACATTTGAGATTCATGAGTACATTCCACTGGGAGCTAACGACTTACTGCAACATTCGGATCCAACTGTCAATGACCTTCCATCTCCAAACTAACAAGCATACTAGGTACACCAATGAAATGCTCAAATAACTCCTTGTTTTTGTTAGTGAGCCACATGGCTTCGATTGGGCGGTCAAGGTACCAACCGTCAAGCAAGTTTACAACTCCATGACGTTTGCCCTTTCTAGAAAAAATACCCTTTGATGTTTTTTATCAAAAAACACTCTCAAATTTGAAGCATTTGTGGATTCCAAAAACCATACAATCGGTTTATATATATAGTGGTAAGACTTTCAGTGTATTTGGAATGACATTCGTCAAACACTCGTGAAGATAGAGGTTGTTATGATACCAACAGTCAACAAGCATCAGACGGATGCCAAATTTTATTTCAAAGATTACGTCCTTGTCAGCTCAACAAACATCATTTTTCCAAGAAAAGAATGCACAAAGATCAAATCTAGGTGGTTAGGGTCGTTCACAACAAAAGAAACGTGGATACGTGTTGTTGCAATACTTGGAGTACCAAAAAACATGCCTATCTATCCAGTTATTTGCATTAGTAGACTGAAACCCTACCAAAGCAGAAGTGAGCAATGCTCGATTATACCTCCCAGCACTACCTCTTATAGAATCGGGTGAGTGTATGGAGTAGATCGTAAAAGATGTATTGGGACACAAACACTGCGGAATCATAATAGAATACATGGCAAGCTTATACTGCTTTGCATATATCTTAGGATCCCTACAACAAGTTGTGGCTCATGCATGATCAGATTGACAAATTTTTCAGTAGGCATCGACCTACGTCATGCAATGTGCCAAAAAATTGCGAATAAAAGAGAGGGGTTGTTACGTCCACAATGTACTCAAGTCCCTATAATCAAGCGATGAGCTTCAACTTTCTTAGCAAAAAGCCAAGGGCATTTTGGTCACCTATTCCAACCTCACGTGTTCCATTGCAAAATGTTTCGACAACTTTGACTTCTTTCCTGAAGCATCGACATGAACCGCATCAATTATTTGATACTATTGTGGGGGCATCCCAGTGGCGCTAGAATTTTAAAAGGACGCATCTCTATGTTATCAAAACCACCCGAATTCTTGGGGGAGTTCCTTCAAGCAGCCTCTCATGACACAGTGTCGCAACTAACCAAGACCCCAAGTTTGCCTCATTCTCGGTTTCAAGATCGAATACATGCGCTTGATTTTTCTGATACTTTAAATGAGTAGTCTTACTATTTATTACAGATATGCCAAATGTTCCAATTCTTCGAACCATCTTTTACACCGAACCTTCTCTCTGTGAACCATGTATGATGCGCTTGGCATAGTAATCATGTGTGGCAAGATGTAGTGTTACACTAGACAAAACATGGATGGTTCAGAGGTAGAATTTTGTAGAAGAAAATTTGAGAAAATGGGGCAACTTATGATGAGGACTGAGCGTTCTTCGATGAAAAATGTCAAAATTATTAAGAACATAAATGTAATAGGAAAAACAAGAATGAGGAATACTTGGCATCTTGGACACTTATGTCGAGTGAGACATGTGATGTCATGTCATGAAAGCTTGATTTGAGAACCTCTCGTAGAATCTAGTAGGAGGGTCCAAGAAGATTCTGGTGTGTCCTTACAAAAGTCTAGCATCGTCGAGATACTAACTAGACAACATCAAAGTATCCACCTGGTTCATGATAGTGGTTGAACATGTTAGAACCTAGTGGACTGGAACACAATTGGTCATATCAGGTTACTTGAATGTTCTCGACCAAAGAGCTTAAATATCCAGAAGTTGGCATGTGGTGGGCCATAGATACTAGGATAAAAATTTCCAAACATAGATTTTAGAGACTTGTGTTCATGAGGGATGTAACACGTCCCTCCGACCTTTTGTTTGTGACATTTAGGTGCATTGCAAGATATAGGTCAATGCCCACTATAATAGCCTTGACTATGTTGTTTGATGAATCGTATGTTGTCATAGGGCTTTCAACTGTTGTATGGAGCTTTTACATCCTATTACTTGACAAGCTATTCCATTCCTTTTCAATGCTAGTGATACCCTAAAGTATATTTGACCGTATTCTCTGTGCCCTCTTCTACTTCTGCAGGTCGTGGTAGATGCGTGCATATGTTATGGAAGTTCTTGATGAGGTCTGCGTAACATTTGGGTGACCTCGTGTGGAACACACAATGGATGGCCATGTTGTCTGATAGCCAGAGTTCAACAACAATTGGTGTCTTCATTGATTCAACCAAAAGTGCCCCAACGTCTTGGGTTATAGCTATGTGCATTCCTATCCTTGTACGAAAACATTCGCAAATTTGTGTAGGATGTGATCATTTGTGTGAAACTTGGCGTCCTTCCAATACATGTCGGTTGCTTGTTTCATTGTCGATTGGTCCTTCAGGAACGCGAGGTGATTCAATTCCAAAATGCTATGGAATTCTTGCCGTAGGGTGTAGAGAACTGGTGTGTCACTCAGGCTTTAGAAACCTAGAAAATCTGCGGCTATTCTGTCATAATCCACCTCAAATGGATCTAGACTGGTTGTTGCAAAGGTTATGGATTTGAAGGTGAATCTAGCAGTCGGTAGCTTGACTTCCACACCGTGAAATGTGGCTTGTATAGGGTTCAAACTAGTTTTTCAAACGTCTGATTGGTTTTTACAATCTGTCCGTCTGTCTAAGGGTGGAATGCCATTGATAGCCGGATTTGATTACCGTGCACATCATAAAATATTGTCAAAATCTGCTGGTAAACCTTTTGTCCCTATGATTCGTGTCGGAGGAGGAGACACCGTGTATTCAGATGATGTTAAGGAGCAAGCATGCTATTTCCTCAATATTTCTATTACTTGTTGTTAGGATGAAGTCAAAACATCTTCTAAGACCGGTTTTCCACCACAATTATTGCATTGAACTTGTTCAATAATCATGTCACGTTGTCCATGGAGACAGCCAATCATGACGTTTTAGGTACTAGTAACAGGTGCATCAAACCCAAAGGTTTGGTTAATCTCATCCTATGGCATTGGCACACGTCACAGATCTTGTACTAGTGTGGGACATCGGTTCATATCCTGTCCCAAAAATAGTTCTTTGTGACTTTTTTTAGTGTCTTGTCCTTGCCAAAGTGTCAACCTGGACCGGTTTTGTGGTCCTCCTTCAATAACATCCGTTATAATTCTTTGTTTGTGGTATGACAACCTGTTGGGTTAATCATAATTGCCAATAGGAATCATTAACTAAGATCTAATTTGGTTGTACTCCCGGACTCCATGTAACCTTTTGCAAATATCCTAACGAGGTATGGTTCTCGTTCAACACAAAGTGTGTCTATGTGGATCATCAATCTAGTCCCAGATTTAGAGCATCCGTTGGATTTGTTTTTCCAGGCCAATACACAATGTCATAGTTGAATTTGAATGCATTGAACTCAAATCCTCTTATTTTAATATGGTTTAACTTTATTTGATTCTTACGATATTTCTTTTTTGTGCGATCGGTGCAAACGACACATCGTTGGAACTCTGGAGAGCACCATCACGTATTGAAATACATGCACTATTTTAACTATTAGTATTGAAATTATTTCATGAATGTTTGCATAGTTAAACTCTGGCCCGCACAGTTTTCGAGTCGCGACCAGTTTATCTCCACCGCCATTGTCTTGATGGATAGTAGTTGCATTGCTCGATCAAACGTATTGATACCTATGATGTGGTTATCAGTTGGATTTGCCAACCGCAAGGTAGAGTAAAAGTCGGAATGTTTCTTAAAGAGTTGAAGGCTTCTTGTTCTCTCTTACTCCAAATCCACTTCATCATTCGACAAGTGAGATTAAAAATATATACTAGCACTGTCTCAAAATCATGTGTTGTGTAGGAATTACATAAGCAGTCAACTACATGGATGTCCTCAATGCTATTAGACTTCGACCAATCGACAACTGCTTTTACTTTTACTTCTACTTCGTCTTCAACCTCTGCCATAGTCACGCTTTGAGAGCTTTTGAAAAAAAAAAAAACTATTTGTGAAGTTTTGACGACATTGCAAATGTGTCCATTATGCTTCTCTGGCTTGCGACAGTACACCTAGATTTCCTTGCATCCAAAAACAACAAAGACGTCAAGGCATGGCCGAAATATGTTGTGCGTGGTCGCAATGAATGTTTCCAGGACATAAGGGAATCTGTACGGCATGGCAATGAACTCAAAGTTCCTGAGGCAGGTGTAAAATTTTGTAATGTAGGTGTCCTTATGAGATTTGTGGATCTGGTGATAACCACTCCTTGGCTTTGCAAACAATTTGTGCTCCTTGGAGTATTTAACATATCTCCTCTTCTTGTGGACGAAGGTAAAAGTTCTTAGTACAAATGTTGTTCAGTGATCGGTATCCCACTCACATCCACGTCTCGCGTGTCTTCTCTCTCGAGAAAAGCACCGGGGCTATGTATGATGATCAAGATGTATGAAAAAAACCATGTGCAAGCATCTCATCCAACTAGAATTTTATATTGGTCATCTAGTGGTTCATCATCCGATAGGTCCCCATGATCCTCTATCTGCCACCAGGCTTCAAATTGTTTTGGTGGTCAACGCTACATCGCAAATGTAAGTGTAAATGTGGTTCTTTCGGAAAACTCCTTTAGATCCATCGATGAGTGATGCAAACTCTTCTTATGAGTCTTCGGATTTTGCCAGTTTCCATGTTGATAAGGCTAATGAGTATGCTTCATCAGATGTCGCAATTTCACCCATTTTCTTGGTTCCATGTGGACCAGCCTTGTGCGAGGTCTTTGTTGTTGAGATTTTAGTGCTTCATCCAACTGGGTGCGAACAACGTGTCATCATGTTGTTGTCGCTTGAACCTACTCAACCGCTTGCTTATGTGTTGCATTTTGAAACCACCTCTACGTTGTGGATTGCTTGATCTGGTGCTGTTTGTTTAAATGAAGCTGCCATTGATTGGATAATTCCACGAGACTGTCACAACCTGTTGGACATCGATTTGTACTTTGAATGGTTCACAAGGTCGAAAATCAACTCCTTCAAACACCCTTGGCTTGCTCTTCAAACCCACTGATCCTTCCATCTAGTGACAAGATTTCTTTCTTGAGAATTTTGAAACATCTCAATTGCATTCGTAAGTGTAACGTAGATTGGTCTTCGTTGTATCCCTGGTCGGTGGAGTTCCCGTCTATAGTATTATAAGACAATTAGATGCACTATCGATTGGCAAAGATTTTCCAAGTGGAGAGGAGCATTGTCATCTACGCATGCCCTTTAGTGTTTTGCATCTTAAACTTCTTCTACCCTTTTGGCCCAGTGATGCCGCTTCCGATAGCTGCATGATACATGGCCGAACTTCTCCAAGTCAAGATGTTCGGTTTTTCTCTTGATTGACGGAGTCGATCACAACTGAAGTAAGGGTTTCTATCAAATATGATGTCTTGTTTCCACAATAAAATTTTTGGCCTTGAGGTCACAACCAATCAGTTTCCTTAATAAGAGCATAATATTCAGCGTTGTCAATGCAATAAGCTGCTGCAATCACTTGGGACATGTCGTCCTAGATGCTGAATATTGCAAATGCCCCTCGCGTGTCCCTCTTAAGGCCATGATTGGAAGGATTGTATAGTTTGTTTGAGGTGATATCACTACCACTGATGATTTTCCATAAAATAAAACATGTACACCACCACTCGTTACTTCACAAGCAGTCGCTAGAACTCGTAACTTCCATCAGAATGCTGGTCCAAAATTTGAAATTGTGCAAGAATGGTGGGCACGATGTCATCCCATCTCCTTGGTGGAGTCAGTGAATGTTGCCCTGTCAAATAGATATGCGAAAGGAAACTTGTGGTTGATGATGTGAGAGCAGCCGTGTGAGACAACAAGCCTTCCGTTGATGTTACGACAGTCTTCGGGGAAAATGGGCCACTTGAAGAGCGCTATCAATCGCTGCTACTTGTATCTCCTTCGCCAAAATCTTTGCCGGGTGGTAGCTGCTTGTCGCCAGGTGGTCTCGCTCCTTTCACCATCGTTTTCACACGATTTGCAAAGTTCTGAATGAAAAAGGTGCGTGAAAGAATGGTGCGAGCGTCTATCAAGAGGAGGTTCATCAATCTCCACTCCAACAATGTTGCAATCTTATGCCTAGTGTTAAACTGAGAAGAATATAGGTTTTCAGCAAGTAGAATATGGGGAGGAAAACAAATAGCAAGAAATTGGGATATTTGTGCAATTTTTGGTTTGAATATGCAATTAGTCGATAATTTGAGTGCATACATACAAAATGTTGAATGAGGAATGGAGTATAATTGAGGTTTTAAATTAATTTTAGGGCTTAAATTCCGAAATTATTTCTATGGTGGTCTATTAATTTGATGAGTCATTTTTCCATGGACATGAAAGCCTTTTTTGGGTCGGATTTGTATGGAATTCATCCTCCAATGGATGTGATATCACACATTGATTGAGTTTCCCTTTGAGAAATATGAAAATTTAGATTTATTAATTATCCAGATTTCTTTAATGTTCTCAAGAATAGGTAAATGATTGTTTCACATCAAATAAATATAGGAAACAAATTGACGTGAGAGATCTAGCACATCACCCCGTTGCGTTGAAATCAGTGCACGCTCGAATGTGCACCAGGCGTTTCGGACCTCCGAGATCGTGCTCTCTGGAAGGGCGTCCCGTTGGTCCGCTCCGGTGCCGGACGGGCCCTGCTCTCTCTTCACCTTCTTCTCCTTCTCTCCCCTCCTCTCCCCTCCTCTCCCGCCCCCTCGTCTTCAGCTCCTTGCACGAACCAGTGTGCGAACCACCCAAGCTCTTGCGCCAGCAGCAGCAGGAGCAGCAGCGGCAGGAGGAGGAGCTGGAGAAGCGTCACCGCATTCACCTCAGCCCCTTCCTCTTGATTTTTTAAACGGTTCCCTTCTTCTCTGGCGGCCCGGGTGTTTGCTCGGCAGGGAGAGGTCCTTGAAGGTTTTGGCTCTGTCAGCGGATCTGGATTTTTGTGTTCGCTTTCATCTTTTCACTTGGTTCGGTCCGGAGAAGGTTTTGATCTTCCGAGCGAGCGGCTACCGAGAGCAGCAGCAGTAGCGTCATCGGCATCAGCAGCGCCACTGGAAGAATCTCGAGCAGCGGCACCAGCGGCAGGCGGACCGCCATGGCGACGGGCATGATGGTGAGTGGGCAAGCGAGCGAAAGGTCTTCGACACAGGAGCTTGCCGATAAAGCAGTCTTTCTCGTGCCTGGAAATCTGTGCCTACGTTGACCCTTCTCGCTGAAACGACGCTGGCTCTGGCCGGGTCGTTTGCGGCAGGTTCTGTGTGTGGCAGGATGTACGTGCTTGTGGCTCGCTTGGCGTTGAGGCACATGCGGAGTTGGGATGGCCCGGGCTGGGCTGGGCTGGGCTGGGCTGGGCTGGGCTGGGCTGGGCTGGGCTGGGCTGGGCTGGGCTGGGCTGGGCTGGGCTCAGCCCCTACTCTCTTTTCAACTTGGTGATGCTATTCCTGGGGGGGAAGGGGGAGGGGGAGGGGGGGTGGCTGAATGTTGCAAATTCCGCCCTGGTCCATGTGCGCTGGCTGGGCCTGCTTGCACTTCACTCGCATGCGAGCAAGCAAGCAACCATGCATGCATGGTTGCATGCAGGTATGCAGTATCGTCCGCCCTGGCAAGGCTGAGTAGAAGGCCCGGGAGGCCACAGATGAGCGGTCACCTCTGTGGAGTGTGAGGAGGAAAGCAAGGGCCAGTCGCTGCTTTTTTCTTTTTCCTTTCCGGAGAGGGATTGCCTGGGTCAATGGCGTTGTCGGGGGATAACCTACTGCCGAAGCCCAGATCAGCCCCCAGCCAGCTTGATTCCAGTGTCCTCAGATACAGTTGGTGTTCCCCTCCAATCAAGCAGAAGAATCTGTGTTGCAATTGCACAACTTGTGATTCTATCTCAGTGATAATCCTCCTTCCCCCCCCCACCCACCCCACCCTCCCTCTCGCCCCCCCTCTCTTTGCCGGCCACCGCCTCCACCTCCTCTCCCACTGCCTTCTCCTCTCCGTCGCCGCTGCAGCAACCGCAAATCATTCTGCTCAAGGAGGGCACGGACACGTCCCAGGGCAAGCCGCAGCTGATCAGCAACATCAACGCGTGCGCGGCCGTGGCCGACGCCGTCCGCACCACGCTGGGCCCTCGCGGCATGGACAAGCTCGTGTGCGACGAGCGCGGCGTCACCACCATCAGCAACGACGGCGCCACGATCATGGGCCTGCTCGACATCGTGCACCCCGCCGCCAAGACCCTCGTCGACATCGCTCGCTCGCAGGATGCTGAGGTAGGCGTGCACCTGCACCACGTGTTGTTTGTGTGCTCCCAGGGTGCCAAGATGCACGCACACACAACTGTGTGCGCATAGAGTGCGTTCTGGCAGGACTTCTCCTCCGAGTTGGGTGCGCGCCTGTGGGCATGGTATGCTTGCTTGCAGGACGTCTCCTTCTTCTCCTTCCTCTTCCTCCTTTTCCTCCTCGTCTTTTCCTTGTACTTGTTTTCCTTGTCTTTGTTCTTCACTTTTCACGTTCCCGTACAAGTAGTGCAAGGCTGTGTCTGTCAGACAGGCAAAGACTCTGTCTCCCCCCCCCGCACAGGGCGGTGGTGTGGCGCACATGTGTGGGCCTGCACTGATCTTCAAGCAGAAAGGACAAGTTCAAAGTTGGACGGTGGTCCTCGAGAGTTTGTTGCATGTAACGTGACTGCAGTGTGCGGCTGTGGTTGTGGGCCACCGCGCACTGGTGGCGTTTGTTGGCTGGGTCTGGTGTGGCGTCGCAGGTGGGCGACGGTACGACGACGGTGGTGCTGCTGGCGGCGGAGTTTCTGAAGGAGGCGAAGCCGTTTGTGGAGGACGGGTGCCACCCGCAGCTCATCTGCCGCGCGTTCCGAACTGCCGCACAGATCGTGAGTTGGGTTGGGGGCGGTAGGTTGGTGTGCATCGTCTTTTGTGGACTAGGCATGAGAATCCGGATATATCCGTTCCTCATTTCAAGTATCCGTTATCCGGATATTTCCAACCATGCACTATCCGCTATCCGGATATTAAGGCTGAACTATCCGGATATCCACGGATATCAACGGATGCTGGACATATCCGGATACTTCATAAACATCCGGATATTTTAACGGATAATATCCGTAACATGCACGGATAATTGCGGATACTTCCGGATACATGTCCATAACTTTGAGAGGAGAGCAAAACAGAGGTGCAAAAATGGACAGTGCAAATGAAAAATTCATATTTTCACTGAAAACAAGGAAGAGTACAATTGGTGCCCCGTGCCCCGCACCCGCACACTTCTATCCTAATCTACTCTTTAGCCTTTCCCTTCCCCTTCCCCTTCCCCTTCCCACTGTCCTTCTGCAACTCTGGCACGGGAGGGTACTCCATGTCTTCCAGCTCTGGAAGTTCAATCCAGCACCTGAGCGTCTGCAGGGACTCCACAGAGTCCACGTTCAACTTGCCCCTGAACTCTGTGACATTCTGTCTCCCGTAGGAGAACAGACGTTCGCAGGGGGTGGAGGTGGCTGGCACAGCATGCACCACTTTTGCTGCACGGGCGAGCACGGGGTACTCGTGTTCGTGGTGCTTCCAGTACTTGAGGACGTCCTCGGTTGACGGCAGTCGCACTTCCGCGCAGTAGCTGTCCAGTTCCTTGGCGAGCGTGTGCGCTTCCTCCACCTCCGGCGCAGCTGCTGTGCTCCACATGTTGCTGTCCCTGCTGCGCGCCCCAAAAACGTCGTCCAGCTCGTCGTCATCGTCGTCATCGCCGGTGCCCGCGTCAAGTGTAGCAGGCGGAGGTGCGCCCGCGTCGATGGCGGAGTCGTCCTCCTCCCTCGACGCCGCGGTCACGCCACGCTCCGTCTTGTAGGCGTCGTAGTACGGCTGCAAAAGGCGCAGCACCGTTTCACGGACCTCCGCTGCTGCCTGGTGTCCTGTCACGTCTGCTGCGGTCTCGTACCAGTGGATGCGAAAACGGGGGTCGAGCACCGTGGCGAGGGTGTAGATCTCACTCGTCATGTTGTAGTACTTTTGCAGCTTCTCGCGCGCAGCAAGAAGTCCGGGGTAGAGGGCGGCGGTGACAGTGGTCTTCTTGGGGAGGCCAGCGGTCGGGTCCGGAGTTGGGTCAGGTGCCTCGTCCTCTGAGTCAGAGGACGAGGAGGAGGCGGAGTCGTCGTCATCGTCGTCGCGTGCGGCTGCACGCGAACTCTCGGCACGCGAACTCTCGGCACGGGAACTCTCGGCACGCGAACTCTCGGCACGCGAACTCTCGGCACTCCGCTTCCCGGCAGCGGACTTCGCCCGCTTGCGTCCAGACGTGGCGGCCTTCTCCCGCTGCTGGACCTCCAGGTGGGCCGTCCTGCTTGCGTCGATGAACTTCTCGAGCTTGTCGAAAAGCTCGTTGTAGAGTGGCACCACCCGGGACAGCGTGGGATATTTCTCCCCGGACATGTCCTGCGTCCAAACTTTCATGGGGTGCAAGAAGTTTGCAAGGCGCCTCATGAGCACCCAGTCATCGTCATCGGGCCTGAATTTTGCCACATCCTTCTCTTTCTGCACCGCCAAAAATTTCACAATGGCATGTCGCATGCCATGCAGCCGGTCGAGCAGGTCAACGGTGGAATTCCACCGGGTTCGCGTGTCCACATCCAGGGCGAGCCATTTCGATTTCGGCGTGTTG
>SZWC01004100.1:6168-45048 GCA_023375785.1 Penium margaritaceum
CGGTCGTTATGGTCCGGGCTGCCCGTGCTGTTTGCTGCGGCGTGGCGCCCAGCAAACCGTGAAGTGTTGCCCCTATCGATTGGACTTTGAGTGAGTGACTGTTTCCTCAACATGGTTCATCCTTGGGTTTCTGTCTGTTTGTAGATTCTTGGTGTTTAAACGACAAGAAACCACTGCTCGCCTCGCCGTCAGTAGGGTAGAGTGAAAGAGAGGGAGCATGAAAGCGAGAAAATGTGAGCTGTAATAATGTGGATGGTTGGAGGAAAATGGTTAGAAAACACCAAACTAAGGGGGATTCGGGTGCGAAAGGCTAATATGCTCTTTCTCTACTCTAGCATGCAGGGAGCTCTTTATTGTGGATTTGCACACTATTGGCTCAAACTGTTAGTGGAAAGTCGGCAAGAGTTTTTTGGGCTTTGATCTATCTGATCAACAGATGGTGGTGTGTAGTGAGTGCTTCACACCTCATGATGCTCCAGTAGTTACTTTGTTGACCGTGAGGCGCACTTTGTGCATTCTGCCGACCTGGTTCACCCACTCACACTTGATAGGATTTTCTCTGCAGTTATGACCCCGACACTCGGTGGTTTAGACCGGTAGCTCAGGAGAATGCATACCCCCCTGATCTTTGAATTCAACGATTGAGATTTAATGAATTATGTGATCCTTGATTTCAACTAGGTTTTTTGGGTATGAGTTATTTATGTGATCCAATTTGATCGAATTGGTGAATTTTGAGTCCCTTGAATTCAACGAAGTCATGTTCAAGGTCTTGTGTATGACGTGTTGTTCTATGTTGATTAGTGACGCCTATGTTTCCCAAGCTATGTAAATTTATGCCACTTGTGTATGCATCATATTATCCACATGTAGGAACCAATGCTATGTAAATCAAAAAGAAATTGTATGAGGGAGCATTGGATTGAATTATTTATGTGGCTTCTTGAATTCATCGAGCTAAAGTTTCAACGGATTTAAACTAGGTTTCAAAACATTATATACAAATTCAAAAATCAGGGGGGTATGTTGTGATTTTTGACGTTCCTGTCGACCTGTACAGTTTACTGTGACCACTCGGCCGTGTCCATACCCGTGCAGATCCCTGATGCGGACCCTGGAGGCACCGGTGTGGCATCTGGTGGCGGACTACCTTCCTGGAGCTGACTGACGACCGTTCCAGAGCTCTTGACGCTACCCAGGACCTCCTGCAGTTTTTCTGCAGCACACATGAGTTTGTCGGTGGACTGGCCGTGGGCTTGATTTGCATGTTTTGTATTGTGTGTCCACCGCTTGATGTCTGATGCATGCATGTGACCAGTCGTAGCGTCTGGCTTTTGATTCTGCACATCTGGGTTGAGACGGCGTAGCAATCTGATATGACTGCGTAGAGTTACGGCCAAAACAGTGGTTTTGGGCCGGATTTAGGACAGATCTTGCATTGCCGCGACATGTGCCGCGGCGGGTACTGGATGCCATGGACCTGTCATTTGTCATTTTTCTCTGCAAATGCTACTAAAGCATTTTGACACTTTGCCTTTTGTCTCCTAGCCAGACCCTTGCCCGTGTGTGCACGGCTTGTGTCTGTCGTCACCGTCTGACCAGGCACTGACGCCCAGTCAACAGCTGTGTCGCTAGGAAGCTTCCATGCATCTTCTCATGTTATCAGAGCGGTGAGAAAGTTCTCACCAAGCTGTGCAGCAGAGACGCAGCAGAGCAGCATTAGTGAGAGCCACAACTGCAGCAGATCCCCGGGGACCCGTCCACGACAGCAGACCGCAGTCGACGTCCCTCACCATCACCACGTGAGACTGCAGTCGCCAGTAGCATTCGGCAGCAGCAGCAGCAGTGCAGTAGAGTAGCAGCACAGCAGCAGCGGCAGCAGCAGCGGCGGCAGCAGTGCACGGCGGCAGCACCACAGCAGCAACGTACGGAGGCAGCAGCACAGCAAAAGCACAGCAGCAGCGCAGCAGCAGCGGCAGTTGCAATAGCGGCGACACCAGCAGCAGCGGCAGCAACAACACAGCAGCAGCGTAGCAGAAGTGGCAGGAGCAGCAGCGCCGCAGCAGTGGCAGCAGTAGCGGCAACAGTAGCGGCGCAGCAGCAGCAGCGGCAGTAGCGCGTGGCGGCTGCAACAGCGTGCAGCAGCCGCAACGCGCAGCAGCAGCAGCAGCAGCAGCAGCACGCGGCTGCTGCCACAGCTGCGCACGTAGCGGCCAGGCAGCCACTTCGCACGCAGCCACGCGGCTGCTGCTGCAGCTGACGACGGAGCTGCAGCAGGCAGCCGAGCGGAAGCTGCTGCCCAGCTCCCGTGCAGCTCCCGCGCGGCTGCTGTGGAGCGGATGCCAGCTCGCGTAGCAGCCGTGAGGGTTGATACAGAAAAGGGGGGGAGGCGAGCTGATGTCAGCATTTTTACTTGCTGACGTCATCAGGTCTTGCTTATGTCAACAAATTGCTGCTGACATCAGCACTTGCCTTAGTGAATTTTTTGGTTGGAGGGTGAAAAGTTGCCAGCATTTCAAATCTTCGAGAAACGCACACGTTCTTTGCAATTCGACCACGTTGTCGTCTCCGCCCATAATGAGCGGCACCATGGCTCCGTCCGACGAGAAGGGAAAGATGGTACTAGATCCCTCTTCTTCCTCCTCAGGGGTCATGAGCCCACGTTTGCAGGTCATTGAGGACCTGCGGAACCAATAGGACGAGATGCGTCGCCTGCAGCGGGAGCAGACTGACGCCATCCGTACACTCACCGAGCTCCATTTAGGACATTCCACGACTCCATGACAGACTTCTGAGGGAGCGGCGAGGGTCGCACCCTCTACACAACAGTCAGCTCCAGCACCTGAGACAGGAGATGGAGCCGACCCGCCACCTCTTGATGGGGGTCCTTGGGACGAGGATCCGGACATGCCAGGCATGGAGGGCGACTCCTCCGAGCACGAGATTCGTGTGCTTCAAGAGCGTATCCACCAGCTTCAGACAAGCTCTCGGACCCCACACACATCCCGCTTTTCGGAGTTTCGATCGTCGCCTGATCTCCACCCCAGCGACTTCCCTCTTCCCGGCGTCTTCCCTCGTCCTTCTCCGCTTGTGGTTGCTCTCCCTACGGAGCGGCAACCCAAGGACTTCGAGACGCCGCCCCCACGGTATCTCAGCGAGGACGGCTTTGACTGCTAGGAGATCCTCTTTCAGGTCTTGGCCATTTCAGAGGGCGTGTGGCCCTACTACCACAGTCCGTATCAGACTACGGACCGAGCTCAGGTGCTGACAGCGGCTAGGGCGATGCGCGGACTTCTCTACGCCATGCCACGCGAGACCGTCGTCGACTTCCGCCCATTCCTTGGCGAGGCGGGCACAGGCACCAGCGCAGATCCACGCGGGGGCTGGGACCTAGCATTGTCCCTGCTTGCTGTAGAGACACCCGCCATCCGTGCCTTTCACTCCCTTTGCCAGGGGCCTGCCACTCGGTACTGCTGCTGCTGCTCAACGTGGTTGTCGGAGCTGGAAACTGCCGCAACTCACCCGGTATGGTGGTGGGAATTTTGTGGTGATGTCATTGCTTCAAATGGTTGCAACGAGTTCCAGGATACGGCGGCGGTGGTGACGCTCACTGCTGCTGCCAGTGGTGCGTCTCATTGGCGTAGCTCATCAAGAAAGGTCTCGCTGCTTTGATACCAAGAGAGGATGCGTGGAAGCTTCCTAATTACACAGGCGCTGACTAGGCATCAGTGCCTGGTCAGACGGTGACGACAGTCACAAGTCGTACACACAACACCAAGGGTCTGGCTAGGAGACACAAGGCAAAGTATCAGAAAGCTTCTAGCGTCCAGCTTGTGATTTCGCACGTCTATGTTCAGGCGGCGTAGTGTTCTGACATGTCTACGCCGAGTTACGGCCAAAACAGTGGTTATGGGCCTGTTTTAGGACAGACCTTGTGCTGCCGCGTGCGGCACCCGCCGTGCGCCGTGGCAGGTACTTATGCCATGGACATATCATTTGTCACTTCTCTCTGCAAATGCTATTGAAGGATTCTGATACTTTGCCTTGTGTCTCCTAGCCAGACCCTTGCCGTTGTGTGTATGACTTGTGACTGTCGTCACCGTCTGACCAGGCACTGACGCCTAGTCAACGGCTGTGTCGCTAGAAGGCTTCCACACATCTTCTCATGGTACCAAAGCAGCGAGACCTCTCTCGCTCAGCTGCGCCGTAGAGAGGTAGCACCGGCAGCAGTACTGAGCGTCACCGCTCCGCCGTATCCTTGGACTCGTTGCAGCCATTTGGAGCAGCAACATCACCACAAATTTTCCACTACCATACCGGGTGAGTTGCGGCAGTTTCCAACTCCGACAGCCAAGCAGAGCAGCAGCAGCAGTACCGGGTGGCAACAGCAGCCTTGTCTGGTAACAGCAGCTCGCGACAGCGGCTGCGAGCAGTGGCAGCAGCCACGGGCACGATTAGCAGGACAACAGCGGTGGCAGAAGCAGCAGCAGCGGAGCAGCAGCGGCGGTGGCCACAGCAGCACTGCTCCTGCGTAGCACTGTCGAGCACTGTCATGCAGATCTGCTACGCAGCTGCACAGAAGCTACGCAGCACTACGTAGGGCTGCATAGAGCTGCGCAGGACTGCGCAAGGCTGAATGGGCATGTACAGAGCTGTGCAGACCTCCATTGGGCTGCACAGGGAAGTGCAAGGCAGGAGGGGTGACGTGGTCACCCCCTCCAAGGAGTCTGCGTGACCTCTAAAAAGAAAATGAGGCGTAAAATGCGCCAGCAAAAAACGTTAGCATTTTTCTCGCTAGCGTAAAAACCGCTGACGTCACCATTGGCTTTGCTATTCTCAACAATTTCAGGGTCAAAAACGTCATTTTCCTTGACGTTTCAACTCGATAACTGCTGACGGTTTTGAAATCCGACCAATTTGACGTCCCGGTCCATAGTGAGTGCTGACATGGCTCCGACCGGTGACAAGGACAAAGGACCTACAGATCCCTCCTCCTCCTCCTCACGGGTCATGAGAGGTAGAGGTAATTGAAGGACTTTCATACACTCAATGAAGTGTGTATGAAGGGAAATGGTCTATAAGGAAGGTTCTAGGAAGTTGAACACCAGTTAATAATGTTCCGGCGCATGGGCTAGTGGTGGCTGGGTGGACTACGTGTTGAGTAAGGGTGGGGGGCTTAGGGACAAAGTGTATGTGGGGAGTTTCATAAGGAAGTGTAGGAATTTCTGAGTGTAGTGCGGGTGAAATGGTGCACATGTGTACGACATACTTTGGGTTTGGCTAGTATTATGTGGGGGTGGGGCGGGGGGCTTAGGGACAAAGTGTATGTGGGGAGTGCATGAGCAAGTGTAGGAATTACTGAGTATAGTGCGGGTGGAATGGTGCACAATTGTACGACATTCTTTGGGTTAGGCTAGTACTACCTGGGGGTGGGGGGGGCTTAGGGACAAAATGCATTTGGGGAGTGCATGAGGAAGTGTAGGAACTTGTGAGTGTAGTGCGGGTGGAATGGTGCACAAGTGTATGACATAATTTGGGTTGGGCTAGTATTACCTGAGGGTGGGGGAGGGAGGGGGGGGTAGGGACAAAGTGCATATGGGGAGTGCATGGGGAAGTGTAGGAATTTTTGAGTGTAGTACGGGTGGAATGGCTCACTAATGCATGACATACCTTGGGTTTGGCTGGTATTATGTGGGGGTGGGGAGGAGGGGTAGGGACAAAGTGTATGTGGGGAGTGTATGGGGAAGTGTACGAATTTGTGAGTGTAGTGCGGATGGAATGGTGTACAAGTGTACGAAATTCTTTGGTTTTGTTCAGTGATGTAGATGGTGGTGGGCTCATTCACCATCCATACACTAGTGTACATTTTTATTCCCATACCATACATAGTTTTGTACACTCTCACATGCACTCCCCTCATACACTTTTCACCCCATCCCCCCTCCTCTCCCCCCCTCCCGGGAAGGGGGGGAGGTGGGAAGTGTATGTGGGGAGTGCATGTGGAGGTGCGTGGATGGATGAGTGGGATGCAGTCAATACCATGCACTAGTGTACATTATGTTCAGTGCCCACCCCCCCTCCCCCCGCAGGGAGGGGGGTGGGAGTTATACGTGGAGAGTGCATGTGGAGGTGCGTGGGTGGATGAGTGGGGTGTAGTCAATATTGTGCACTAGTGTACACGATGTTCAGTGATGTAACTGGTAGTAGGCTCATTCACCATCCATACACTAGTGTACATTTTTACTCCCATTCTATACATAGTTTTGTACACTCTCACATGCACTCCCCTCATGCATTTTTCACCCAACCCCCCCCCCCCCCCCCGGGGGAAAGGGGGGGGGGGGGGGGGNACTAGTGTACATGATGTTCAGTGATGTAGATGGTGGTGGGCTCATTCACCATCCATACACTAGTGTACATTTTTATTTCCATACCATACATAGTTTTGTACACTCTCACATGCACTCCCCTCATACACTTTTCACCCAATCCCCCCTCCTCTCCCCCCCCCTCCCGGGGGGGGGGAGGGGAGGTGGGAAGTGTATGTGGGGAGTGCATGTGGAGGTGCGTGGCTGGATGAGTGGGATGCAGTCAATACCATGCACTAGTGTACATTATGTTCAGTGATGTAGATGGTGGTGGGTTTATTTACCATCCATACACTAGTGTACATTTTAAGTCTCATACCATACATAGTTCTGTACACTCTCACCTGCACTCTCCTCATACACTTTTCACCCAATCCCCCCTCCTCCCCCCCCCTCCCCCCCCCNGGGGGGGGGGGGGGAGGTGGGAAGTGTATGTGGGGAGTGCATGTGGAGGTGCGTGGCTGGATGAGTGGGATGCAGTCAATACCATGCACTAGTGTACATTATGTTCAGTGATGTAGATGGTGGTGGGTTCATTTACCATCCATACA
Organism: Penium margaritaceum; assembly: GCA_023375785.1. NCBI lineage: Eukaryota > Viridiplantae > Streptophyta > Zygnematophyceae > Desmidiales > Peniaceae > Penium > Penium margaritaceum. The sequence continues at coordinate 13,088 of SZWC01004100.1, forward strand.
CTAGTGTACATTTTTAGTCTCATACCATACATAGTTACACTCTCACATGCACTCCCCTCATACACTTTTCACCCAATCCCCCCTCCTCCCTCCCCCCTCCCCCCCTCCCGAGGGGGAGGGGGGATGGGAAGTGTATGTGGGAAGTGCATGTGGACGTGCGTGGTTGGATGAGTGGGATGCAGTCAATACCATGTACTAGTGTACATTATGTTCAGTGATGTAGGTGGTGATGGACTCATTTATCATTCATACACTAGTGTACATTTTTAGTCTCAGTCCATACATAGTTGTGTACACTCTCACATGCTCTCTCCTCATACACTTTTCACCCAACCCCCCCTCCCCCTCCCCGGGAGGGGGGGGGTAGGAACGGAGGGGGAAAGGTAGGAAATGGATGTGGGGAGTGCATATGGAGGTACGTGAATGGATGAGTGGGATGTAGTCAACACCTTGTATTAGTGTACATTATGTCCAGTGATGTAGTTGGTGGTAGGTAGGCGGGAAAAGGGGGTGGGTGTGTGGTGGAAAGTGTATGAAGAGAGTGTTCATGCGGAGGAGTAGGGCCTGATGAGAGGATTGTATAGAGAAATGGGTACTATTGTACTTAATTTTGAGTGACTATGAGGAGTGAAAGAACATAGAAAGTTCTAATGTGTGGGAGAGAGTGATGGTACACCATTTGGTGAGTGTTCATTTTTCTCTTGTATGGAAAAAAACATTCAAACATGAAGACGGAATTAGATGGTTGATTGATTAGAAAAAGCGTATAAAAGATGTGAGTTTTTGTATCTAGGAAGTATCTAGGAAGGTACTAGTGTGAAATGCTTTTGTTGTGGAAAGTTACTTGGAAGTTTCACGTGTATGGTACTATGTAGTATGCACTGTTTTAAGGGTGCATGGATTTGGGGTGATTGGTCCTAAATGGGTCATGAGCCCACACTCGCAGGCCATTGTGAATCTGCAGATTCAGCAAGATGAGATACGTCGTCAGCAGCAGCAGCAGACTAACGCCATCTGTGCGCTCACTGATCTTATTCGTAGTCAGGCCACGGCCCCACAGCAGACATCCGGGGGAGTCGGCGGTGCCATACCTTCTACACAGCAGTCAGCATTTACACCGAGGAGAGCAACAGGACAGGACCAGCCATTCTTTGATCCTCTGGATGAGGAACCTGACATGTCGAATGACGACACCCATGAGAGCGAGATTCGCGTGCTTCAGGAATGTCTCTGCCAGTTTCAGACGCATTTTGGTTCCCTGTTCCCGGAGATCCGACCCTCGCCTGATCCCTACCTCGGCAACTTTTCTCGTCCCGGAGTCTTCCCCATCCCTTGTTCTTCCTAGCCTGTGGTTTCCCTCCCCACGGAGCGGCGACCCAAGGACTTCGAGACACCACCACCACGCTATGTCAGCAAGGACGAATTTGATTGCACGGAGACTCTCTTCCAGGTCTGGGCCACTTCAGAGGGGGTACGACCCTAATATCACAGTCCGTACCGGGTCACGGACCACGCTTAGGAGCTGACAGCGGCTCGAGTGGTGCGCGGACTCCTTTACGCCATGCTGCGCGAGACTGTCATGGACTTTTGCCCTTTCCTTGGAGAGGCAGGCACATGCGTGGGTGCCGATCCACGTGGGGACAGGGTCATGGCACTGTCCCTGCTTGCTGCAGAGATGCATGCCACCCACACGGCTCACATTCACGCTTTCCACTCACTTTGTCAGGGTCCTGCCGAGTCTGCAACTGATTACTGGCGGTGTGCCATGCGCATTTACAAGTGCCTTGGGACTTTAGGAGGTACACAGCTCTGGGTACTTCGCACACTCATGATCAGAGGCCGTCTTAAGCATGCAGACATCTTCTCGAGATACAGAAACACTGTGTTCGAGCCCTTCTTCACCTCCCTTCAGCTCCTTCCTTGGGTGCTTCAGCTCTTCCTCCTGGTGACTTCTGCCCGCGAGGCAGCCGTGGCCCACTAGGAGAGTTCTCTTGCTGCAGCGGTCATCGCCTTGCCGCCGACGCCCCTCTTGCAGACCACTTCTTTATCCTCTGGCACACCCTCCTCTTCCCCTTCCACCCTGGCTACCCAGACTAAGATGCAAGGTGTGGCAGTTGCAACACAGGGGAAGATGGGTAGGAAGAAGTGTGATTCGGACTAGCAGCAGTCGTAGCAGCAACTGTAGTCCTCAGGTGGTACCAGTGGATGCACTGTCTACTGCTACAACTGTGGAGGCGCTCATCGCTATACTGAGTGCCAGCTGTCGCTTGACTGGGCACGGATCACTCGCAGTCTTCAGGCTGCACACGCGTAGCGGGCTGCGTCCAGTGGCACAGCCTCCGGACGTGCGGTGACCACGACTTTAGCAGTTCCTGCTTCCTTAACGGCGAGCAGTGGCGACCCGGACCCGTGTGACCGCACCATTGCCGAGCTCTGTCATCTTCTGGTGCTTCGCTGTTTGGGAGGTGTGCGTGTGTTGTCACAGCCGGGTGGTTCACAGACTGTTTTTTCGTCTGTTCTCGTCGCTCGTGATGACTCGTGTGGGGGGGCACAGGTGGTATGTGATGATGATGGGCCTGACAGTACCGATTGGATTCATGAGTCGCACCTCTATGCCTTTTGTCGTTCCTCGTCACCTGTTGCTCAGCGCCCGTCTGAGGCCGAGTGCTCCATTGCCCGTTGTACAGTGACGTCCTCCGGTAGTGATCCCGGTGGCACTTGGACCATCGATTTTGGTGCCACTCATCATATGACCTGTCGTTGTACTGACTTCGTTGTTCTCGGTCCTGTTGCGTTTGTTTGCTCTATTCGCACAGGCTCTGGTCAGTCCTTGCCGGTCTAGGGTGTTGGGGTGGTGTGCTTTGATGGTGTGTCTGGCCCCCTGTTTCTTTCCGAGGTAATTTTTGTGCCTGACCTTGAGCTTAGCTTGCTTTCTGTGCATGCCTGCACACTGATGGGACTCTCTGTGGAGCACACTGCAGACTCCGCGACTGTGACAGCTATTGATACTCGTACCGTTGTTCTTTGTGCCTCGGTTATGTCTGGTATCATTGGAACGTGCGCTGTAAAGCCCACAGTTCTATTGGCGCATAGTGCGGTATTCTGAAACGGATCTTGTGCCATATCCCGTCGTTCAAGCTGTAGGTCAAATATCGTTACAGCGGCACCTTGACTGTCGCACGCGTCAAAGTATGGTTCTGCTATGTACGTAGATTGAGGAAGTGTATCAGGAAATGTATCTGTAGGGAGACCGACGGAATACACGAGTGCATGAGTACACTTGTGTATCATTTTGTACGTATCTTCGATACACCACTCGATACACACCCCCAATACACCACCGATATTTTTGGGGGATGGGTGGTCAATGGAAACGGGGTGCTGATTTTTATCGCTTGCCATGGAGCACGTGAGCATCATATGTACGAGTCCGTCTCAAAACGTTGCCTCTGTGAAGCTGTCGGTTCGCTTCTATCCACGTCCATACTCTGTTTTCGCTTTCTTTGCAAAGTGTACACAAGTGTATTTGATGTTCTTTCTACCAGCTACACCTACCAATACATCTACCCGACACACTTTTCACTTTGTGGGGGGGGGGAAGAACCCCCCCTCCCCCTCCCCCCTCGTGATGTAGAAAGTGTTTCACGGGAGTGTATCAGGAAGTGTATTTGGAGGATGGTCAAATCAATACACAAGTGTATAAATACACTTGTGTATTGTTTGGTTCCTATCTGCGATACACTCCCCGATACAGTCCCCAAACACACTCGTGGGGGGGGGGGGCGTTCCCCCCCCCCCCCCCCCCCCCCCGATGTAGAAAGTGTACTGTGGGAGTGTATCGGGAAGTGTATCTGGAGGATGGTCAAACTAATACACAAGTGTATGAATACACTTGTATCTCATTTGGTTCCTATCCGTGATACACTCTCCGATACACCCCTCCCAATACACTTGCAATGTTTGGGGGGGGGGGACGGATTCGGTGTGCTGTTTTGTTTTGATCGCAAGGTGGCATCGAAGCACCATATGTGAGAGTAGGTAGAATTTTTGCACCTTGTTATGGCTGTCGGTTTATTGCGATGGACGTCATCTGTTCACTCTTTGAGCTTTTTTTTAAGATACACTTGTGTATCCAAAGTGTTGTCCATCAGATACACTAACCGATGTACTCACCAGATGCACATTTTGATTTCGGGGAGGGGGGGGACCGTCGTTCCCCCCCTCCCACCCCAATGTCGAAAGTGTATTGCAAGAGTGTACTGCGAACTGTATCTCAACAGTGGCAAATCAAATACACAAGTGTATCGATACACTTGTGTATCTTTTGGTTCCTATCCACAGTACACTCCTCGATGCCGCCCCCCAATACACTCATAATGTTTGGGGGGGGGGACGGATTCGGTGTGCTGTTTTGTTTCGATCGCAAGGTGGCATCAAAGCACCATACGTGCGAGTAGGTAGAATCTTTGCACCTTGTTATGGCCGCCAGTTTATCGCGATGGACGTCATCTGTTCACTCTGCAAGCCTTTGTAAAACATACACTTGTGATGCACACTTTGATTTGGGGGGGGACCGTCGTTCTCCCCCCCCCCCCCCCCAATGTCAAAAGTCTATTGCGACAGTGTATTGCGTAGTGTATCTTGACTGGCAAACTAAATACACAAGTGTATCAATACACTTGTGTATCCTTTGGTCCCTATTCACGATACACTACCCGATACAGTCCCCCAATACACTCGCTGACGGGGAAAGAGGGGGGGGGGGGTTGTAGATTTGCCCCGATGCATGCCCAAGTGCGGCGACGAGCCACTAGAGAGAGGAAATTCCTCGTCGAGGAATCTGGCGATTCGAGGATTACTCGGATCCTAAAATGGAGGATTGCCCCTCAAATTTGATGAGTCGCTGAATCCGGTGGAAGTTGTTTCACCGGAATCGGACAAGTAACGAGGGAGATATGGGCTTCCAAAGTTGGGGTATTCGTGGCGGCTCTGGGAGTCGGCCGCGGTTCGACCGGAGGTGGATAATCCACCTGACCGAGTAACAAAAGTCCATCTGAAGATTTTGCTCCAGAAGGGCTGCCGAGGCGTCCGGTGAATGATCCCCCGGATGCCAGTAGTGCAGTTTGTGACTGAGGGACTTGGCCAAATTTCTGGCTCGGCGTCCGGAACTCAGTAGTACATTTTGTTACTCGGGGACTTCGTCAAAATTCCGACTGCAGGTCCGCGAACAGGTTTCGACCCACATCCATCCCCATCACCAAACTCAATGATTAACCCATCGAAACAGACCCCAAAGGTGCAAGGGGTGCCGCCACTACGCGTAGGGACATCTGCGCCTCCGGAATGGCGTTTTGATGGGTCCTTGATGTGTGAAGGCGCCTCGGCGGGCGACGTGGTGCGTGCCGCCGAGTGAGTGGCTGGTTTGGGGTGCTGCGCTTTGACTGACGTAGCGGGAGCTACGGTTATCCGAATCGCGCACGGTTTGGTGCGTTGGACAGCTCATGACTAGCCCTACAAATGTTTAGAATATGTCCATGTTCAAAAACTAATGCAAAATCGCGTTCTTCCCTTCGCAAAAGTGACTGTCTCGCACTTGTCTTCAACTACAAGAAACATAGCGTGAGGCGACCAGAAAGCTCACGCTCAGACTCAGAACCTGCTCAAAAGTAGCCGTGAATGCAGTAGACCCGTCGGGGGCACGTTGGAACTGCCTCCACCCGGAGGCCGGTTTCTGACAAAGGGTTATGGGCCCACGGCCCTGACTGGACTCCACATCGTTCACGGCTTCCGCGGCGGACGGGATTGTCGTCGGGGACGACGTCGCCGTCAAACTCTGAGGTCCCGGAGTGGAAGATTGCGCAATGGCGCAGAAGGAGACGCAGGCCATCCAGAAGTATGCGGGTGGCCCAGGCTTTGGGCTATGGAGGTGGCACTTTGAGATCCACCTCGCGCATAAGGGTGTGCTGCAGGTCATGTTGGGAACCGAAGTCCTCGACGAAGCGACAGCGACGGAAGCGCAGAAGGAGGCCTTCGCAAAGAAGAACACGGAGGCGCTCATGCTGCTGGTGTCCGGGACGACTGAGTCGTAGTGGGGCTACTTCCAAGGCTGCAAGCTGGCAGCCGAGGCTTGGCAAAAACTTTGTACCATCCATCAATCCAAGTCGCTGGCGAACAAAATCTTTGCTATGAAGCGACTCCTGACGGTGAGAATCGAGGAGGGAGATGATGTCATCACCGCCATTCAGCAGATCGAGTCGCTCGCCTCACAGTGCAATGATGTGGGGTGGAAGATCGACACGCAGCTGCAGGCGATGGCCCTCCTCATGGCCCTTCCTGATAGTTGGAGCCCTCTCATCAGAGTCTTGGGAGGATGGGCAGAAGACAAGCTCACCTATGGCGCGGTCGCAGAGTACATCCGCAACGAGGCGTAGTGACGGAGCTGTAGGGAGTCCTCGTCGTCCTCATCGGCCCTCGTCACCAAAACGCGTGGTGGCGGAAGCGGGGCCAAGGGAGGTGGCGGACATGGCGGCGGCAAGAAGGGCACCAAGAAGGGTGCGTGCCGCAACTGCGGCAAGGAGGGCCACTGGGCCCGTGAGTGTACCGAGGAGGTAAAGGCCGGTGGAAAGGACGCCAAAGGCAAGAAGTCGCTCCTCAACGGCACTCAGAACTACTACCTCAAGAAGGCTAACCGGCGATGTCTTGACTCCGGAGCCGAGGAGCACACCCAAGTCGAGAAGGTTGGGTTCATCAACTACACCAAGTCCAGCAAGTCCATGGTGGTCGCGAAAGACAAAGTCGAGCCAGCGGCTGGCCAAGGAGATGTGGACGTGGAGGTGGTGGTTGGTGGGAAGCGGGTGCAGCGCGTGATCAAGAACGTGCAGCACGTACCTGGCTTGGCTGACATCCTAAGTGTCAGCCGCCTGACAGACAAGGGATACGAGGTGCTCTTCAGGAGAAAGGGGGCAGTCGTGCGGAAGGATGGTGGCGGCGAGCCCGTGCTGGAGGCTAAGCGCGAGGGAGGGCTCTACATCGTGGAGACCAAGGTGATCCCCACGGCGACAGATTCGGCAGACTCGCAGGAACGCACCGTCAACCTGGCCAAAGGAGGGGGAGCTGATCTGGAGCTCTGGCACCGACGACTGGGGCATTCCTCACCCGCAGTCGTGAAGGAGATGGCGAAGCGCGAGCTGGTACGCGGCCTCTTCATCGATGGTGCGGAAGAGGCGACAGATGCAGCAGTGCACAAAAAGTACGAGCCTTGCATTTTGGGCAAGGCGCGGCGCAAACCGTTCAAGGAGAACGAGAATCGCGCCTCGGACCTGCTAGAGGTCGTGCACAGCGACGTGTGCGGACCATTCAAGATGGCGTCAAATGGTGGCGCGCGTTACTTCGTCACCTTCATTGATGACTACAGCAGAAAACTCCACGTGTACTTCATGAAGCGGAAAGGCGAGGTCCTGGACCGGCTGAAGGAGTATGTCGCCGCGGTGGAGAGGCACACTGACCAGAAGGTCAGAGCGCTACGCAGCGACAACGGTGGAGAGTACGTGGGCTGTAGCGGGTGGATGAAGCAGCAGGGCATAAAATGGCGACAAACGACGTCGTATTCGCCTCAGTCAAATGGCGTGGCGGAGCGGGCGAACCAGACGCTGCTGAACATGGTACGGACCATATTGGTGGATGCGAAATTGCCGAGAAGCTTCTGGGCGAAAGCTGTGCGTACGGCGAGCTACACCATCAACCTCACTCCTACAGCGGTACTGAAGGAGAAGAGCGGTTGGAAGACGCCGCAGGAGGTTTGGAGCGGGCGCAAGCCAAGTGTGGCACACCTGAAAGTGTTCGGGTGCAAGGCGCACATAGTGGTACAGGCTGCACAGAGGCGCGACAGTAAGCTGGAGCCGTGGGCAAAGTCGTATCTCTTCCTTGGCTACGAGAGCGTGCAGAAGGCATACCGGCTCTACCACATGCGCAAGGAGGAGATAATCCGCAGCCGAGACTTCGAGTTTGACGAGCAGCAGAGTTATGTCAGCAGCAACGAAGTGGGCGTGGTGGACTCCCCAAAGACGGGGGAGTGGTTCCAGCTCCTTGACTACGAGAAGGAGCCGGCTGACGCCGAAGTTGAGGATGCGGCATCAGAGCGCGAAGGTACACCAGCGGTGGCAGCCGACGCGGAGGACTCCGATGACGATCAAGCTGATGAGGAGATCCACCGGAAGGATCCGGCGGATGTGGCACCAAGGGTGCCAAGGCGCGCACTCCCGGCAGAGTGTGCAACGGGCGTTGGTGGAAAAAACACTGGACACGCCGGCCATCCGGGCGATGTTTTGCCGGAGCGGGAGAGATCCTCGGGGAGCCGTCCGGTCGATGATGAACCGGAGCGTGCTGAGTCGGAGGGATCGCAGCAGAGCAACGATGCGCCACCAAAACTACCGCGCCGCAGCGGGAGGCAGCGAAAAGCGGGGAAGCGCTTCGACGCAAGCAACGGTCGATGGATTGGCATGACGCGGTGCATGCTGGCTGCATCAACGCAGCCGACTACCGTGCGAGAGGTGCTTGCGCGGCCTGAAAGGGATCAATGGGACGCAGCCATCAAATCTGAGCTGGCGTCCATCACGAAAAATGATACGTGGGAGCTGGTTGACAGGCCGAAAGATGCCAAGGTCATCGGCTCAAAGTAGGTCTTCAAGACCAAGCTCACAAAGGAAGGTGTGATTGACAACTACAAGGCGCGGCTGGTGGCAAAAATTTACGCATAGCGTAAGGGGGAGCACTACGATGAGACGTTTGCTCCTGTCGCCAAGTTCACAAGCATCCGGGCGATCCTTGCGGTGGCGGCCGCGAAGGACATGGAGCTCCACCAAATGGACGTAAAGACGGCCTTCCTCAACGGCATCATAGACAAAGAGATCTACATGGAGGTACCGGAGGGGGTGGAGGCACCGGAGGGCAAGGTGTGTAAGCTGCGGAAGTCCTTGTATGGGCTGAAACAATCGCCCAGATGCTGGTACCAACAGATGGAGAGCTTCATGGCACAACTCGGCTTCAAGCGCTGTGAGGCGGATCACAGCGTGTACGTGCGGCGCGACAAACAACTCCATCAGATCGTTGCACTCTACGTGGACGACCTGATTGTGTGCTCGACGGATCTGCCGAGCCTACAGCGGCTGAAAGAGCAGCTGCGCAGCAGATTCCAGATGTCGGACATGGGGGAGCTAGAGTACTACCTCGGGATGAGCATTACGCGGAACCGGAGGGCGCGCACGCTTGAGCTGGGACAGGCCAAATACGTGGCCGAGGTGCTGAAGCGGTACGGCATGGAGGACTGCAAACCAGTTGGCAGTCCGGTCTCCACGACCTGTGAACTGAGTGCGGCAATGGCACCGCAGACAAAAGAAGAGCGGGAGGATATGGCAGGGGTGCCCTACCAATCGGCGGTGGGCAGCCTCATGTACGCCATGGTGGCGACTCGACCAGACCTGGCCTACGGGGTGGGNCAAGTGAGCAGGTACGTGGCCGATCCAGGGCCACTACACTGGCAGGCGGTCAAGCGCATCCTCCGCTACCTGCAAGCGACGCGGCATGCGTGCTTGAGGTTCGACGGCAAGGGGCGGGCGGACCCTTTGCGTCTGGTCTGCTACACGGACGCAGACTACGCTGGCGATGTGGACAAGCGGAAGTCCACATCCGGCTACGTGTTCTTCCTTGCTGGTGCAACGATCTCGTGGTGCAGCAGAAAGCAAGACTGCATCGCCACCTCCACAGTGGAAGCAGAGTACATCGCGCTGGCCGAGGCGGTCAAGGAGGAGGTGTGGCTCCGCAGGTTGCTGTGGGAGTTGGGCGTGCCGCAGCAGGAGCCTACGGTGGTGCAAGAGGACAACACCGGCTCAATCTCGCTGACCAACAACCCGACGCAGCACAGGAGGACGAAGCACATCGACGTGCGTTACCACTACGCACGGGACATGGTTGAAAAGGGGCAGGTGGTGCTGCAGCATAGCAGCACGCACAACATGCTTGCGGATTGCTTGACCAAAGTGCAACCCGTCGACCGGCACGCTTTGAGCGTGGCCGGGCTTGGGATGACCAGCTATGATGGGCTGGAGGGCGCAGCGGAAGATGAGTGAGAGCAGGCAGGAGCACCGAGCATGGCAGGTGCAAGGGGGAGAATGTTGTAGATATGCCCCTCTGCATGCCCAACTGCGGCGCCGGGAGGCGTCGACGAGCCGCCAGAGAGGAAATTCCTCGTCGACGGATCTGGCAATTTGAGGATTGCTCGGATCCTAAAATGGAGGATTGCCCCTGAAAGTTGATGAGTCGCTGAATCCGGTGGAAGATGTTTCACCGGAATCGGACAAGTAACGAGGGAGATATGGGCTTCCAAAGTTGGGGTGTGCGCGGCGGCTCTGGGAGTCGGCCGCAGTTCGACCGGAGGTGGATAATCCACCTGACCGAGTAACAAATGTCCATCTGGAGATTTTGCTCCGGAAGGGCTGCCGAGGCGTCCGGCGAATGATCCGCCGGATGCCAGTAGTGCAGTTTGTGACTGAGGGACTTGGCCAAATTTCTGGCTCGGCGTCCGGAACTCAGTAGTACATTTTGTTACTCGGGGACTTCTTCAAAATTCTGACAGCAGGTCCGCGAACAGGTTTGGACCCACATCCATCCCATCACCAAACTCGATGATTAACCCATCGAAACAGACCCCAAAGGCGCAAGGGGCGCCGCCACTACTAGGGACATCTGCGCCTCCGGAATGGCGTTTTGATGGGTCCTTGATGTGTGAAGGCGCCTCGGCGGGCGACGTGGTGCGTGCCGCCGAGTGAGCGGCTGGTTTGGGGTGCTGCGCTTCGACTGACGTAGCGGGAGCTACGGTTATCCGAATCGCGCACGGTTTGGTGCGTTGGANTTCCGACTGCAGGTCCGCGAACAGGTTTCGACCCACATCCATCCCCATCACCAAACTCAATGATTAACCCATCGAAACAGACCCCAAAGGTGCAAGGGGTGCCGCCACTACGCGTAGGGACATCTGCGCCTCCGGAATGGCGTTTTGATGGGTCCTTGATGTGTGAAGGCGCCTCGGCGGGCGACGTGGTGCGTGCCGCCGAGTGAGCGGCTGGTTTGGGGTGCTGCGCTTCGACTGACGTAGCGGGAGCTACGGTTATCCGAATCGCGCACGGTTTGGTGCGTTGGAGAGCTCATGACTAGCCCTACAAATGTTTAGAATATGTCCATGTTCAAAAACTAATTCAAAATCGCGTTCTTCCCTTCGCAAAAGTGACTGTCTTGCACTTGTCTTCAACTGCCAGAAACATAGCGTGAGGCGACCAGAAAGCTCACGCTCAGACTCAGAACCTGCTCAAAAGTAGCCGTGAACGCAGTAGACCCGTCGGGGGCACGTTGGAACTGCCTCCATCCGGGGGCCGGTTTCTGACAGGGGGCACCATCGAATTCGGGCGAACCAAGTGCACGTCCCTTCTAGACCATATAAGAAAGCTACGAGATGTCCTGTTGCGTGAAAACAGTAATGTTTTCTCGGCTAAGGCGTTGAAGTCAAATTCCATGTCTGACAGACATACCCACATACAACTTTCTAATGACGAAATGGGTAGGCCAACCAATGTAACATACATTTGAAAAACAGTTAGTTCTTTTTTGTAAATTTAAGACTATGAAATGAACATTAGCTCGAAAACTAACATGTCCTTTGTTCACAAAGCAAATGATGATGTAATATGTGCATTCACAGAAGAAAGCTTCCAGGAAGTTAGGATACTCTAAGAGTACTATACATTGATTACACAGTGTATAAAACAGGGATGATTAACCGGTAGCGTACTTTAAAGCGTTTGGATGTGTGCTTCGACGTCGTACATCTCAGCCTGTTGTTTCTTGTCGGAAGCCTGCTCCAACACAGTAGAGGCTACCTACTGCTGTCGTGCCGTACCGCAATCGACGGGGTCCCTCATTTTAAACAAGCCAATTTCGTCACTTTCAACCACCCTCGTACACCGATTCTGCCACCTCAATGCCAGACCTCCTCACCGTCCATACGGCCTGCCACCTCGTAGCCAGGCCTCCTCAGCGTCCATCCGGCCACGGTACGTACCGGCTCCTACACCTTCGGACGTCGATTCGTCTCTAGTCATGTGTCCAAGTCATGCGATGGAAACTGAATCGCATGCATGGTTACACGTGCAGGTTTCACTTTCGCACGATGATTGTGAGTGCACTTCTTTTCGCACGCTTCGGTAGGGAGGGAGAAGTCCGTGCTACCACCTTCTCGGAGATCCGCCGGCTACCATGCCTCAAGGCTCCCGGGCTCACGTGTGGCATTACTTCTACTGTGTCGAGGGAGATCCCCAGTCTGCTCAGTACTGTGCGAGATGGGGAGCGTGAACAAGACGGTGTCCATCAAGACCGGCAACACCAGCTCCATGTGGAGCCATCTCGCAGCAGCACATTGTCACGTGGCAAAGAGCATGGTGGAGGCCGGAAGAGGTACCCAAAGTCTTCGCCAGCACATCGCGAAGGCCGACGAGAACCTCAACCCTCGCAACTCCGTTCCACGCTCCATTTGGGACCCCGCCTACTTTCGCAAGTGCGTCATGAGCTTCTTCGTGGAGAAAGACGTCCCATTTCCGCCATCGCTTCTGATTGGCCCCAAGAAGCGATGGAGCATGCCAACCCAGCCGCACAGCTGGTATCCCCTCAGACCCTCGCACGTGATTTCGACGCGGCTTACGACTCTATGGAGCTCCAGGTCCGCAAACTGGTGTGGATCTGCGAGGGGCGTATATCTTTTGCCATGGACGGGTGGACCTCCACCGCGAATGACAGCTACTGAGGCATCACGGCTCACGGCATCAACGGCGGCCGCTGCATCTCCATCCTGATTGGCTTCGAGCCGGTCCGTGGTCGCCATGACGCCACCACCCTCTTCCGCTTGTTCAGGAACGTTGTCCAGACCTGGGGCCTCTGGGACCAGGTCTACTGCATAACTATGGACAACGCCTCAGTTAACTCTGCCATGGTACGCCTCTTCTCAGAACACCATGCAGACTTCACAGAAGATCGTTTTGTTTGCTGCTTCGACCACGTCCTCAACCTCGGGGTCGGCGACATCCCCGCCGAGCCCAAAGTGGAGTGCATCGTCAGCATGGTGCGCAGGATTGCCGTATTCATTGCGCGCAGCCCTCAGCGCAAGGCCTCCATCGAGGCCTATTTGCTCGCCAACCATCCGACCCCCTATGGCGAAATCAACGCCGACAGCCGCACCAGATGGAACAGCACCGTCATCATGCTGCAACTCGCCCTGCAACAACGCGACCCGCTGGAGAACTGGCTGACCTCCGTCGGCGAGGATGGCATGCGGCTGTCCGGGTCGCAGTGGCTCACCATTCGTCGCACTGCGGAGGTGCTGGAGCCCTTCAAGAATATGACCGACGACATCTCGGGTGAGACTATCCCCACGTTCTCACTCGCCATTCCGTTTTACAATGAACTGTTGGATTGCCTTCAGAACAGTGCTGATGCGTGCAAGGCCGCGGCCGAGCAAACACTTCAGACCCGCGGCGCTGCTGCTGCCGCCACCGACGAGCTGCATGTGATGCAGCTCTGCCTGGCCACGTCACTGAGTGCAGCAGTGGAGCACGTGGGCCGGTACTACACTTTGACCGGAGATTGCCAATACTTGGCAACCTTTCTTGATCCGCGCTTCAACAAGGCATACTTCAAAGAGAGTCATCACGGCGACGTGTCTGACGTGCACCCGAACGAGGTCCTGCACGTCATCGCTGGACTTCTGCAGCCATACAAAGCGGCATATTTGCAGACCATGGCGGAGCAGCAAATCCGTGATTCCGCAGCTGAAGCTACTGCAGAAAGCAGCCCGAACAACAGCAGCATCGCGGCAGCTGCTCTTGACGAGATTCTTGGCATCTCGGCCCCTGCCGTAACAGCCACGCTCCCTGCTGCAGCTCCATTTGCATCTGCGGCAGCGCCTGCTTCTTCTACGCCTGCTACTGCAGCGACTCCTCCTGCTGCAGCCACGGTAGAGACGGCATCTCCGCCACCCCCACCCTCTCTTTCCCCCTCTACACCCACTGCCACTGGTGTAACGCCAGCTGACAACACCATGCAACTGACCCGCGTGTCGTCACGCATCCGCGCAAGGAGGGACGCGGCGCTTGCGGAAGCAGCAGACAGACTCGACGATGAGACCTCAGTCCGCACGCAGGTGCTGTCCGCAAGCCGAGAGGGGTCGTCATCAGTGTCCGCGTCATCAGGCTCCCTTTCTGCAAGGCGCGCAAGCTACTCTGGGACTGAGAGTCAACGCATTGTCCGCAGCCCCATGGCGCGCACATCTGGTTGGAAGCGGGCTTGTCATGGCGCTGTCTTTGCAGCGTCCAACCCGGTTGACGCACCACTTCAGCGTGAGATGGACACCTACGTGCATTTGAACCGCCTCGGCGAAGATGCAAACCCGCTTGCTTTTTGGCACGCGAACCGCAAGCAGTGGCCCCATTCTGTTCACTGCTGCAATGCATGTGCTGAGTGTTCCGGCCACGTCAGCAGCGTGCCAGAGAGCATTCTCTCGTGCTAGGCACACGGGGAGTGACTTTTGGCATGGTATGAGTGAGGAGACGATGCGAAGGGTGCAACTGTTGAAGAACTGGATGGGGCATCACGAGATCATTGACAAGGTGTGAGACATGTGGTACTGTTGACATGCAGTCAATTGTCTAGATGTTGTGTTAGTTTGCTGGACAAACCAGCGTTTTGCACATACGTTTCATGTCTGAAACTTCAGTCCTATGAAAAGATATTGTTCTTTTGGTTTTGCATGCTTTTTGGTTCATCCAAGTGCTGTTTGCGTTTTTAACACATGTACGGATTTCAACAGAATGTCAATGCAGCAGGCTGAATCATACACCAGCAAGTCGTCCAAGCACCTTTCACGTATTCACCAGAGTTCCTGTTAAAAAACGTGTTTGACTATTCACAGAAGGGGAAAAGAAGAGAGTGTGATGTCATTTTGACGTCATCTTCAGCTATTGCTTTTCGAAAACCACAGTCTCGAACAAGTTCATGAAGCTCTCGAGTCGCGTGAGAGTAGCAGGCGGTCTCGTCATAGCAGTAGCTGTAAGAGAGTCACTCTTGCGTCGCCGAGAGTGATAGTCGCCGTTGGAAGGGCTTAGGTGGGGGGGAGTGGAGGAGGAATACAGAAATGACTAGAGGGTGAAAGCTTGTCTTGTTTATTATGTGGTTTTACTACATTAAAGGTCAAAATCTTGGAACGCATGATTCAGCAAGTGTATGTTTAGATCAAAGGTCCCTCTACATGTGATAAATGAACAGCCACACTGTTCGCTGAGCAATATGTGACCAGCCAATGTCTTTTGATGAAAGGTTTGTATGTTACACCGGCTGTATCGGAGAATCCTCTCTGCAATTGCACTCCCAATGGTCAATGCAGTCTTTACGGAAGGTTCTGGTTTGTAGCTCATTCCTTACTGGAGTGCAAGATCTACGGCAGGAAGCACTGAAAGTTGGGGCGGCAATGTAGCAAGGTGTTCTTGAAGATCTGGGGCCTATCAGAACTTCTTGGGAGCACCAATGGCGGAGGGCTTTACAACAGCAGCGAGCGTCAACTGTCTGGCGTTGCCCTAAAGAATTTGTAGGCTCTGAAACTCTGGAAAGGTGGGCGAGGCCTGCAAGAGCTTGCGCAGACAGACCGACCGATTTTCACCATGACATGATCAATTCACCCGGCCAAAAGAAAACGCCCACAGTGACGATGGAATGTTATTTTGATTTCCTGCAGAACCATGTTTACATGATGTATAATACATCCCACTCAATACGAACAGGGTACTGATCAGGGTACTGATCAAGGAGAGCTACTGAAGTACATTTCATACTTATCCTGAGACGAGGTCACATGTCTATGCTTTGGAGAGAATGTTGGCACGTAGCCCTTATCTGTCTCCACCCTGCGCTTGGCCTTTGCCAGCTCAAAAGCTGCAGAAAGATTAGGAACGTCTACTTCGTCCCACATGCCCCACTCAGGTACAATGGACTCGACGCTCTTCAAGTTGGGTACGTCAGTTGCGTCCACTTTTGTCGCTTTGTTTTGAGACAGCAAGGACCACGGCATCTCCAACAGCCAGCCGAGGCCGCCCCTTCCAGTGCTGCTAGTGATGCTGCCTGAGCCCTCTCCACCGATACTCCTTCTACCAACATTGCCGCTGCTGTTGCCGCTTGTAGTGCCGTCATCGTCGCCACTCGCATCGGTACTCAAACCCCGAGTGTCTCCTGACTCGGATTCAGATGGCGGCTTGCGACGCACATTGGAGATGTTTGGACTGCGCATGAGCCCTGCGGGTCTTACCACGGGATTTTCCCGACAGTCTTGGTTACCTCGCCCACCTGGCCCATCATCATGGACATGGGAGCTCCTTGGACTACGCGTGAGCTCGTCGTCAGTAACTCCGGAAGAAGGCATCTCTTCCGACGATGTTTGCGCACAATGTTTGTTGTGGGACCCTGTCAGTGCTGCTCCTGATGCTCCTGGTAGTACTGTTGCCGGTCTCCCTTCAAAGGTGGAGATAGTGTGCGGTCTCCAAATCCAGTCTCCTTGTCCAGAATCGGGCGCGATGTCGAATCCTGGGCAATGGCTCAGCAATCGGCGAGTGCTGTACGTTGGGGCAAAGCCCGATTTTGTGAGGTGAGCTGGGGCAGACACAACTTGGAGTGGAGCTGGCACATTTGCACTGCAGAGAAAAAAAGCTACTACGCAAAGCTTTATGGACTGCGCTATGGCGCGACGCGGTCGGCAGTGCCGTCAGGAACAAGACACTGCAAGGGCAGTCAAGGATGGAGGAGAGAAGTAAGCGCCGTCATATCCCGGTCACATGGCCTCCGCCCTTTCCTGGTAGTTCGTACGTGGTCAGCCAACATGACCGCGTGCCTTGAACGTCCTTGAAAATGTCCGAAGTCACTTCCAGAGCGGACTGGGAAAATGATTTTTGGCTGACGAGCAAAGCTCGCTCTGTCATGTAGCAAGAATTTCTGGTGCCCGGCCGGACGAGCGCAGAACAAAAGCTGGCCACGTCTGTGCCGTAAGGAGTCGTGGAACGACTTGTTCCGAACGAGTGGTCATGAAAATCTCCCGGTCGTTGCGAGTCCACACCGGAGCTAGTACCGTCGAACATTCTACATCGACGGTGATCGTTCCCGCGTGGTTTGGAATGGTCGAACATGTTTTCACGACCATACCTTTCACGACGTCCGAGAGACGGTACTCGCAAGTTTTCAGTCCATTTCCAGTCCATGTTGATTCGCGTCCATCCCGAGGAAAACGCAATTTTAGCGGGGTTTTGAAAAGGGCACGCAAAAATGACGGCGCGGTGGAGGGGCTCGCACAAATGACGACGCGGTGGGGGGGCACGCAAAAATGACGACGGTCTGGCGGGGCACGCAAATATAACGACTTTTTGGCGGGGCACGCAAAAATGACGGCCGTTCGGAAGGGCACGCAAAAATGACGGCCGTTCGGAAGGGCACGCAAAAATGACGAAAAGCAGATATGACAGTTTTTCGAAAGGGCACTCAGAAATGACACCTTCATTGTGGTTGCGCCACATCAGCATACAGTCCATCGAAACAGAATATAGAAAGTGTGTCTATTCTCATATTTCTCTCACTGTACAACTGAAGTGTCATTCTTCTGCGAGGTTTTTGGAAATATCGCATATGGTATTTTGAGATTGACAAAACGCGCCCTCGGTTTTTGTTACCATTCAATCTGTCGACAGAACTTGCCGTCAACCTCCTCTACTCCGCAATTTTTGTGAAAAACAATTAAACGACGTCGTTTTTGGGCGGGCAGTCAAAAATGACACACTATGTCAGAGCACACAAATATGACACTTTTCCAAAATACCCACTAGTCGTAACTTTTCACACATGGCATAGATTGATGTCAATTTTTCACATATTGTGTCTTTTAACGTGCACATCGTAATGACCCCCTGGCTTGAACATTTTAATTACGTTTTCCTCACTACGGACCCCTTCTTATATATCTTTTAGGGGGATCATTATTTTTCTTCATTCTTTTTTCTTTTGGGGTTGGTGTTAGGAAGGGCGTCGAATCAAGCGAAATTTAAACATGACAACTTTAAAAGAACAATGTGCGGCATGAAAACTTCACTACATCTTCCCCCGTGGCATGCTCCTCCGTTGGACACCGTTCTGTTGTATTCTGCTCCGCACCACTGTTCTTTTAAAGTTGTCATGTTTAAAGTTCACTTGATTCGACGCCCTTCCTAGCACCAACCCTAAAAGAAAAAAAAACATGAAGAAAAATAATGATCCCCCTAAAAGATATATAAGAAGGGGTCCGTAGTGAGGAAAACATAATTTAAAATTTCAAGCCAGGGGGTCATTACGATGTGCACGTTAAAAGACACAATATGTGAAAAATTGACATTAATCTATGCCATGTGTGAAAATTTACGACTGGTGGGTTTTTTGGAAAAGTGTCATATTTGTGTGCTCTGACATAATGTGTCATTTTTGACTGCCCGCCCAAAAACGATGGCGTTTAATTGTTTTTCACAAAAAATGCGGAGTAGAGGAGGTTGACGGCAAGTTCTGGCGACAGATTGAATGGTAACAAAAACCGAGGGCGCGTTTTGTCGATCTCAAAATACCATATGCGATATTTCCAAAAACCTCGCACAAGAATGACACTTCAGTTGTACAGTGAGAGAAATATGAGAATAGACGCATTTTCTATATTTCTGTTTCGATGGACTGTATAGTGATGTGGCGCAACCACAATGAAGGTGTCATTTCTGAGTGCCCTTTCGAAAAACTGGCATATCTGCTTTTTATCATTTTTGCGTGCCCTTCCGAACGGCCGTCATTTTTGCGTGCCCCGCCAAAAAGTCGTTATATTTGCGTGCCCCGCCAGACCGTCGTCATTTTTGCGTGCCCCTCCACCGCGTCGTCATTTTTGCGTGCCCCTCCACCGCGCCGTCATTTTTGCATGCCCTTTTCAAAATCCCGCTAACTTCACGTTTTCCTCTCCCATGCGCCAACCTAGTTAGGTGCGGACTGTCAGCGACATGTTACGATGTCGTCCGAAAGGTTTGCGATGAAGAGCGACATGTTTGGGATATTTTGCGCTATGCATGCTTGTTCCGGAACTCAGACAAACAAAAATTAATGTGAGCTGGTATACAAACACAAAGTGCCTATGCAGAGTAACATTTCACACAATGCAGCATGGTCTGGGATGTTGGGATGTGCCTAAGGGAACGATTAAAAATCACTCTCCAAGATTGAAACTCTCAGGCACCTTGCAGGCACATCATAAGTGTTCGACAAGTTAAACGTTTTGAGTGCCAAAACTCGATGAAGCAAACTTGCGATTTTAAACACTTGTTGCAAGCGTTGCGTGCGATGTCTAGCATCTTCAAGAACTTGAATGAAGAGATTTGAAAAAATGGTAAGGTTTGAGATCCTTGTTGACCATAACATAAGGTTGTCACATCTTTTGCAAACTTCTAGATTAGGCACCAAAGGTTCGAAAGGTTCGCAAACAACCCATGCCCAATCACGGTAAACATTAGGAAGTCTCTTTGAGCTCGGCCATGAATGTAATGTGATCAAAATGCTCACTAATATTGTTTTCACACTCGCCTACAAGTGAAACAGAACACTTAACTTCCTTTTAGCCACGCCAGGTTGGCAAGTATGAGAAGAAGGCCATAACTGCTTTCATTGATGCCCATTTGGAAATTGAAGTTTTTCACTAAGCCTCTAAGTTTTTTCAATTGTTGTTTCATACATGGTATCTCAGCCACTTACAAGATACTCCATGAATTTGCCTTGTTGCCCGTGTCCTAAAATAACCTCAATCAGATTTTGTGTGCCCTTGTAAACTTGCATTGTCAGTGATGGGGAGATTCCAGTTGTGTTCTTGGTACATCTTGAGTCCCCTAACGTGCAAAGCAAATGCATTTTTTTCAGGCATAGATATTTGGCAACGACAAGTGCCCTCATCTCTCGGATAGCGAATGGGCCAGGCAGCTGACGTCTTCCATCTATGTAAGTCAAGGAATTGATCATCGACGTAAATCTAATGCTTATCCAATGATTATCCAAGTTTGTTGCATTATCACTCATTATGTTTTCAGGGTCTAACATGTCTCCTCCCACATAACATGGCATTTTCTCCATTGGATATCCACTTTCAATATCATTCTTAATCTATACAAATCTACAAGATTTTTGTGGGTTTGTGGTAAACCACCTCTTTTAATGCTTGTGGGTTTTGTGGAGTTGATTCAAGTTTGGTGGACCATAGCTTGACCACCCTATTACCATCATATGGATCACATCAAACAAAGAGTAATGATGGATCATTATTCCACTCATTCTACTTATGCTTCTAAGCATGGATGGTCATCCATAACTAGACATGACCACTTGAGTGACTCCAGGGCTCCCTCCAGGATTTTCTTGTGAGCTTAACATCCACGTTATTTCCATATTGTAGGCATAAGAGAAAATCCGGTTCAACGTGGCCATATACGATTCAATGGCATGACCCCTTAGCCTTGTTCATTGTTGGTATACATCTCAATTGGAATTCACCTTTGTAAACATGCAATTCTCATGCATTATCAATTGCCTCACCCGTGAAATTGTGTATCAACAAGTGTATTGGGAAGTGAACAATCTAGTGAACATGGATTGTTCACAGAAATTTCTATGTATCACATAGAGCCCGGTATAGTTTTCATTTTATACAAGGAATGTCTATTAGGCCTTTGTTGACATAAATTCAGGTGGATGTTTTGTAAAAAACGCTTGCATGCATAAACACACGTTTTGAAACAAACTCATTGTCAAGTGTGTAAGTTTGAGGTGATTAACCACATGTCGCATTTTCCATCCTAATAGTTTTTATTGTCAAATTAGAACTACTACCTTTTAGTAGGAAACATGTGAGGATTGTAGTCAATTTTATAAATCCTTATAGTGGTTGTCAAAGTTTTTGGGACTTATGTGAGTGTTACGGTTTAAATATTAGGCTTGTGTGTAACATCCTTGTTGGAGTGTGGACACTAGCTTCCAACACTTGCTAGAGTGATTTTCCCGTTTTCAATACTCTTAGGACAGTCATCATCGAACTTGTGAAGACAGAACCAGTATTCTTATTATCAAGAGGCTTTGTTCCACTTCTTCCTTGTCGCTTCATTTGGGGCCCTCAACAAAGGGGGTTGTACCAAAAACTCAAGATTTTGCATGCGTATTTCTTACAAGACTTGTAAATCACATCAAGAAAACGTAAGTTATATTAGACATGAGGGTTCATAATGACTAAATGTGATGCTTGCTTGGCAAGTTCATTCCGAATTTCTTCCTCTTCTTTCTCCCTATCGCGTTCCCTCTCCCCACATCTTTTCTTCTCCTACCTAGATAAGAAGCAAAAGCAAGGATGAGGGCTAAAGGCCTATTTCTTTGCCCTTGAGGCCTTATCACCTCTCAACAAACGATGAAGTGGCTTGTGTGGTCAGTGGCTCTTGTCTGGCTAGTAGGTGCCTGGCCAATCACTTGTAAGATTTTCGCCAAGCCAACAAGTATCTTGCTCACAAACGGTCATCGAGTGAGGGATATCTGCTACCTAGCCCTCACTTTGGCATGGGATGGCCTCTGCCGGCCTCTTAAGCTATTCTACAGGGTAGGACCAGCCCTCCCACCTGATTTCCCCCAAATTGTTCGGAGCTACTCTGGTTTATGAGAAAAAAGACTGAAAGAATGACCGTGAATTACCTGCATTTGAGAAACAAATCTCTAATCAATTCATCAATGTCTTGACATGGGACTGATCCGAGCGGCCATCCTACTTTCTGACAAAGCATCAAAGCAACAACCATGTCGAATTTCCTGAACATAGACGTATTCCACAAAGTTCTCACACGACAAAATTCATGAAAAATTTCCATTGAAAAATGTTGTAGAATAAGTCTAGGTTTGGATAGTGCCGCCTGTAAGCGCCAATGCATGCAAGCTCCTAGCTTGCTCCAATAATTTTTTGCCATTCTAGTGCACAATGGATCATGGCCCATGGCACTTCGACGTTATTAAACTGCAAGCATTTCATGCATTAGCTGGCAACGTTCCCCTCGAGGAGCGCAAGGCTCCAATCTTGTACGATTCTACTAGGCCACCTTTACATGGGGGTGGGATAGCAAAATGAGACCAAGTCCAAGGAGGTTTTCTTTGTTATTATTTGAACCTAGAGCTTTCAAGAGCTCTCATATTGTTGTCTGTCCAACACAGGAGGTGAGATTGTAAATACAAACACATTTGGACTAGTCCCATGCATTTTGGTCAAGGTGTGTGAGATTTGGAGATACAAGACCATGGTGGCCTAGGTTGGTTGGTAGTAAGAGCCCATTGATCTCTCACAAGTGAGGCTTGCTCGCCAAGTCCCACCAGTCAACCGGCGAGCAAAGCTCGCTGGCCCAAGCAATGAAGCATGGGCAAGGCCCTTGCGTGTCCCTCAAAAGAGGGCTCCTAGGCGCAGACGACCCATATCCGATTTCGAGATAAAAACCATGCTGAAAATCTATGTTGGTCCTCAAGATATTCAACAGACGGACTAATCTACGTGTCTCAAGATGTCAAGCACTGAGTGTAAGATTCAGCTTCCATTCTTTAAATGTTTCAGTAGGTTATGCGGCCAGGGTGGAGGTGACCACAAAAGGGCGCGAGGTCACGAGGCGATGGGGACACTCGTGCCATGATGTCGTGCTCATTGTGCATCCCCTCCACTCTCTGGGCTAGCATGCCCTACACAATCATGGCCACACCAGTAGAAGCAAATACACACAGGGATCAACACGCCCCCTTGGACATGAGTGCACTAAGCAGACAGCCCAATTGGTGTAGTTGATGATGCAACGAAGAAGAGGACGAGGCTTTAGAGAACAATTTAGCTAGCTAGGCATCACCACTAAAGGAGCAGATACAAATTGTTGGTTTTTGTGAGCTTACAGCGACAAAGCCACCGCGTGCTCTGATGCAGCAAGGGGGTCCCCTGCTGCCATAGGATCTTTTATGCCCAGCAAGCATGCCTTGTACACTCTGTTGAGAAACTAGCGGATGCAAGAATTATGGAGTTGAATGTTGTTAAAAGTACAAGTATTGTACAAGGAACAACAGCTATGCAAACAGCTCAGCGGTGTGTTCTGACATAACTCCTGGCCCTAAACTGGGGCGCAACGCCTTGCTAGGCCGTCAAGGCCGTCAGAGCAAGGGTCTCGGCACAGCCACCGTCGCAACAGTGAACGGCCTTCAGGATGTCAGGGCGTCCTCCTCCCAGGCTGGCAGGCCTTGCCAGGCTTACATGGGCCTTGGAGGGATTGACCTCCTCCCAGGCTGGCAGAGCTTGCCAGGCTTACAGGGATCCTGGAGGGATCACCAGCATCATCCTCCACCCAGGCTGGCACGCAAGTGCCAGGCTTATAGGGGTCTTGGAAGGGACTCCAGCATCATCGTTGTTGAAGGTGTTCTGGTGCTAAGGCAAGGAGCCTTGCACGTGGTGTTGGAGGGATGATACTGGCGATGCTCGGATACTGAGAAGTGGCAGGACCTCCGCCTTTCATACTTGAGGTCCTGGCAAGTTGACCACCTAAACGAGAAGCTTCCTTCAGGTTGTTCAGGTCTGTTGCCACCTCTGCCTTACTCTAGAGAAGCTTCCATCCAATGGAAGCTTCCTTCAGTCCTGGGCTCTTACTGATACCTGTGCTGCTCCAGGGGGAAGCTTCTTCCTTTAGGAAGCTTCATCAGGTCTTCAGGTGAAGCTTCACCTGAAGGTTGCTTGTTCATCAGGCCTTCCTATGATGATCGTTGATCTCGCCATGCTGCCGCATCAGGCCCGTTGATCAGGATCCACCTGAAGCTCGCACCTGATTGGCCCATGTTGGTAGAAGGGGCCTTGGCTCCATGCATGAGGCTGCTGATGTAGTGGAAGCCTCATGTTCAAGGTGCATGATGCTTGCCCAGTCAGCTATAGGACTCCCTGACCAGGGTGGCTGTGCAGTACTATGCAGCAAGTAGCTTACCTCTTCCTGGAGCCAGCTTCGGGGCATGCGCGAGCCACTTGCGCATGCCAGCACAGTATAGTACGTTTCAAGCCCTTTAGGCTACTCCAGGGCTGGATGCCAGAATCTGTCTGGCCTATACGGAAGGAAATTCCCAGTCGACGTGGACTTGGGAATCCACCGTAAAATCCGTAACTTTCTGTACAGTGCTCCGAACGTAGTACCGTCTTCACCATATCGGAGCTTGGCACCAGCGCAGTAATCGCTTCACTCAACACAAATTACACTTGCTTCAACCACTTTGTGGACAAAGTGATTTTCAGCGTTGATGTGTTTAGTACGTGGATGGAACACATCATCATGGGCAGCAATGCAACGAGCGGCAGAACTATCACAATGGAGCTGCAGTACACACACCACAATTAAAAACTGTTCAAGCAGAAGCACACGCCAAATGCACTCACAAGCAGCCTTCCCAAGGGCCATGTACTCAGCTACGTGCTACACGTGATCAATTTGCGATGCGCCACGACAAATCAGTGCCTTACTCACAAAAAAAATAACCACCGTGACCGCGAGCCGTACGATCATGAGCATAGTCATTATCACGGTACCAATCAAGCAGCGTGCTTAATATGTGATTACACACTAGTCCAAGGCCAGCCGTCTCCAACACATAACGCAAAGGCTTGAGCAAGGCTTTCTGATGTGTGTTGCGTGGTTGTTGGCTAAACCGAGCCAAGACATTGACTTGTCATGTCGTGCTACGGAGGAAAGGAGATAAAACCTGCCAATGATCTGTCAGTACAGTGTAGTGTCAATGTCAGATCCATAGTCAGCAGTGCGTACATCCAATAGGTGTGCATAGAAATCAAGGCTCATGGGGGACTTCTGTGTCGAGAGATATTGTACAAGATGTTGAAAATAGAAAGTGAGATGGGGAATTAAACTTCCTTGGTGCAGTGTAAGTGTCTGTGCCTTTCTGTCCCTAATGACGGTCATGCCAAGGAAACTTTGTGCATCACCCAATTCTTGCATGCAATAGTGTGCTGTGACTAGTGTTTTGGTGATCCACATACAGCAACAAAGCGATTGGCACGGTATCTTCCCACTAGAAAAAGAGATCCGGGTTGCAAAGGAACGCTCTCCAAAGTGAATGAAATCTCTAGCACCACGGTGCTTGCTTTATGCCATACAAGGCTTTCAACAAGACCCATACCGAGATCGTCCCATCCTCAAATCGTTTTGGTTGCTTTACGTACAATTCCTCCCCGAGAGGAACATTAAGGAACGTGTTCATAACATCCATTTGGTGGATGTCCCAATCCCGATAGGTCGCAAAATCCAACAGCACATGGCTGGATCCCTACTTGCCAAAAGGTGCATACGTGTTTGTGAAATCCTGCCTCGGTATCTAATGGAATCCCTGTGCCACCAGTCGAGCCCTGGACTTCTCAATGATACCTATTAGATTGAGTTTCAGTTTGAACACCCATTTGATGTCTATGGCTTTCATTCCTTGAGGCAGGGGAAGCAGCCCGTACACTCCATGCTCAAGGAGGGTGTTTAGCTTAGCAATCATGGCTTTCACCCACACTAGCGCATCAGGTTGCCCCTTGCCACTGTGAGTGTCGGTGGTTCTGTATGTGGAAATTCCATATTGTTGACTCCAACGGTGTGAAAGAACTCTCTATAGTCGATGCTTTGCAAGGTATGAAGGGACTGCCCTAGTGCGTCTGGAGATGGAGTGAGAGTATCCTCGGTATCTGGGTGTGTGCCTCTAGGGTTCAGACCTGGTGGGGGGCAAGTGCACCAGATCTCGCGCTGGAAAACCATGTGGGTGTGAGCAGTTCTCTAAGCACAGGCGGGCCAGTGCTAGCTCCATGAGCCATTTGTTTTCTAGGCCCCTGTGTCGGGCTAGGAATAAATAGATGTACACCGACATGTTTGAGATAGTGATCAAGGGTAGGCATGAATGGAGCATGCCTCAACATGCAGACTCTCTGTATTACATATGCTCCAAAATGGATACATCGCAAATTTTCAGGACAAAGTGGTTTGTGGGGTCTCAAAACTTCCATTCTTTCGAGGCATGAGAGACCTCAACAAAGACACACCACCGTCCATACGGACAGAGCTTGTTCTCACATTGTGGATGTGGGAACTAATCACATGCCATTATTCCCCACGCTTGAGCTAACCTTAGATGAACTTTCTCCTTGAATCAGCGTTCCCAAGGTTTCACCAATGTCGGCAATGAGCCTTCATGTACGCAATTCCACACCCAGGTGACGTATTTTATGGCTCCACCCATCCATTGTTCTGCCATACCATTTTGTTGTGGTGTGAAAGGAGCAGTGGTTTGATGTTGTATACCTTCATCTTGAAGCTCAGCAGTTAGAGTCTGAAAGATTCCCCCCCATTGGTCGTTTCATGGTGTTAGGAGCTTACATCCCGTTTGCCGCTCAGAGAGAGCTATTCACTCAGCAATAGCCCTTTGGGCATCACCCTTTGATTTCAACAAGAAGGCCCATCAAAAGCGACTGTAGTCATCCGTAAGCGTCAAGACATACAGAGATCCATGTTTGAGGGAAGGCACAGACATAGGTCGAGTGAGATCCGCATGAACCAAGGCAAGAGGGGAAGTGGATTAACTCATGGAATTGGGGAAGGTCTGTTGATGTGCATTCACCTCTTGACATTCAAGGCTGTGCTTCTGATGAACCATGGACCGGTGGCGTGTGATGTGGTCCGATGCCTTTCCCTCCGATTCTTCTCCCTGTTCTTGCCAAGCGGAGCTCACCCTGCACATGGGGAGGGTGCGCGACAATATTCTCGAGCCCATTTGACTCGAACCAGGCCCGTGGAAAAGGCCAGAATTGAAGGGACTGCATGAAAGCATTGCCGTGAGTCAACGTACAGAGGCTTTAATCTCATCCGTCCACACTATGATTTTTATTCAAGTTATTTCACCTTTTGTGTTTTGAGGGGCCACCGGTTGAGGTATGATTGACCTCTATGTCATGCACCAGATGTATATGAGTCCTTAATCTTTTCGAGTGGGCATTTCTCTCATTACATAAAAATCCCACCACGCAACAAGACCTTGATTTTCACTCCGACGGTCGAGGGCAATTCTGCCAACTACCCTCGCCCTCTGGAAACCTTCTCGCACTTTCCAACAACTCTGACCACTTCCGAGAATCATCGACAAAAGTGTCACGACCTTTTGGTCGACTTCTTGACGCATTAAGGTACATCTCAATTTTCAAAGATGCATCTTGCATCTTCGCCGTCGATCCTTGAAGCCCCCAAACTTCTCGATGGAGCTTCTTCAATCTGAACACTCACGATGCGACTCCACACGCATCGCTCAATGATCAGCCCAGCGACCCTGACTATACCTCATTCGTAACTCAACACTTATACGTATATGATTGATCATTTTGCCACTTGTAATTGAAGTACACATACCGCTAACTACATATTGCTCAAGTACCTCAAACTCTAAATCATGTTCTTCCTTGCAACTTCTAGTTGTTCACCATCTACGCTCCGTTTGGCGTAACACTTTGTATCAGAGTGACGCGATGATGGAGAGGCATCTGACTATGTCACCCATGAGGAGGATTACCTCGCATAAGCCGTCAGATTATCTCGCACGTCAAGACTTTGTAGACTTCACCACTTCACTATGAAGCAAGCGAGCAAATCAGACAACTAGGATCAGGTCTTTAGCAACGGCTTTGGTGATGGAGGATTAGAATGTGTCTATGCATGCAAACCATGAAGTGACAACGAACGCTTGCATAGAAGACTATGCAGTAGCATGATCAACCCCTACGGCTCCGACGACCCATCCGGTCGCACATCCAATGGCGGTAAAACAGCCGCCCCTTCCAACAGCCTCAACAACGACAACAGGAATGGCAGATGGCACCGGACGACAGGCGTGCATCAACGAGGAACTAGAAAATCATAACTGCGTGCTCGAGGGAATCAACAGCCATCTACTCCAACAGCTCAACGTTATGATGGAGGCTCTTTGCAACGCAAGTACAAGAGAGGTGGTTTTGTCGAGAGAAATACCCAACTCTCGAGCGAACCTAAGATTCACCCAGTCCCTTCCAAACTGTCCGATCCAACACATTTAAAGGAACCAACCGTTTAGATGTGGCTGAAGAGTCTGGAGGTATACTTCATCGCTTTTGGGGGCAACGACAATCAAAAGAAAAATGACCTCGTGGTCGCGCTTTTTCATGGCACGCAACTACTTTAGTTGTTTGATCTAAAGACCGTCTTTCGGCAGCATGAGACTGGCGGGACCTCATCGATGGCCATCTCATGTCACCGACCGTAGGCGTCCATCTCATGTCGCCGACCTTAGACGTTCTACACTTAAGGCAGATCAACTCGCAATGGCAAGACGTGCTAATGCCACAACCGTCTGGAATGTGTTCTCGCGCATGATGCTCATATGATTTGCATGCCTGAAGTCCAACGCTTGGTACAAGCTCCGGTATTTTCATCAGAAGTCCAGCGTGGCAGAGTACACCCATAGATTCCGGGAGATCATCACCGTTTTAGACATCTACCCAAACAAGCTCTTTTTTCATTACAACAACGACCTCAAACGAGACATTTGACGAGTGATTTCCATTTTTGGCATTCATTCTGACATACAATGGAAGAAATAATCGAGAGCATCGACTACAATGCTCAGATCAAGGAATCCTACAACAGACAAACTTCTAACCACAGTAATAATGGGAACAAAAATATCAAGTTAGTAGACTCCTCGACTTCAATGGAAGTGGACGCCATCAACCTGAGAGATACCAGGACCTGCTAAAACTCCAAAAAATGGGCACATTTTTTGCAGTTGTCGGAGCAAGCATCGGACCAAAAAAGGGGGGAAGTCACAAGAAAACAGGTCGGGAAATGACAAAGGGAAGGAGTGAAAGGCACAACTCTTGTCCGTGAGGAGCAATCTGCGACGAGAGATCACCCATCAAAACAACCCATGATGCCACAAAAGGTTTCTCAGATCACAAATTTTGACAAGGGCTACAAGCACGACCAACGGACAATACTACGGAGAATGCAATTTTGAGGATGTTAAATTTGTAGAACGGTACCAACACTATCGGATGGAGGAGCTCCTCATAGTTTTGTACGCAATGGCATGGTTTGCAAGCTGGGTTTGGAGACTGAACCAGGGATGTTTGAAGGAAAAATCATCCATGGGAGACTTTAAATACAAATACTTCAAAAACCACAACAACCATAACTGGGAGATCTACATGATGCAACGNGGTTTCTCAGATCACAAATTTTGACAAGGGCTACAAGCACGACCAACGGACAATACTACGGAGAATGCAATTTTGAGGATGTTAAATTTGTAGAACGGTACCGACACTATTGGATGGAGGAGCTCCTCATAGTTTTGTACGCAATGGCATGGTTTGCAAGCTGGGTTTGGAGACTGAACCAGGGATGTTTGAAGGAAAAATCATCCATGGGAGACTTTAAATACAAATACTTCAAAAACCACAACAACCATAACTGGGAGATCTACATGATGCAACGGTCTGGAGATCCTGTCCAATGAGGACCACAAAACCATTCTCAGATGAGATTTTTTATACCTATACAATCCGTAGGTCTTGTGGAACAATGATGACGTCTACGTGGAAATTAACGGTGCCAAAAGACATCTTTCATGTGTGGGAGAGAAGAAGACAACTGGACCATTAGAGATGGAAGCAGTAAAGGAAGTTGTGGTAGCCGAAAAGCGACAACCTATGCAGCCGATACCGCTCAATGAGTCCAAGTATTGTTTACGGTGAGGGGCTCGTGCTTGGCTCATACATCTCGAGCAAATGGAGGAAGCGCAAGTTCCAGTAACTGAATCATCATCCTCATTGACCTAATCAGCCTCATCGGTTTCAACAAAGTTTGTAATGTCACCCAAGAATTTTGCACCACTCATTCAAGAGTTTACAAACGTTTTCACAACGAACTCCCAAAACCCCTACCACCTCAACAGGACATTGACCATCACATCGAGCTAAAACTGAGCAATCAACCAAAAATCCGAGGGACCTATTAGATGAGAGATCAGAAACTGACTGAGTTGAAAAAGCAACTCGACAAGATGTTTAGTCAAGGGTTCATCCACCCATTCACATTCCGGCTGCTGTACTGTTCGTGAAAAAGAAAACTGGCAAAATGCAGATGTGCATGGATTACTGGGTGTTGAATGAAGCCACCATCAAGAACCAATACCCTCTTCCCCAAGCCGACAAGCTTTGCAACCAACTTTGTGGGGCTCCAATTTTGACCAAAATCGACTTACATAGCCGTTATTGCCAGATTGGCTTGGTACACGCCGGCATCAAGAAGATGGCATTCCAAATTTGCTAGGGGTATTTTGAGTTCAAAATAATGTTGTTTGGACTTACGAACACCCTGGTGACTTTCATGGTGGCGATGAACAATATCGTTTCGCCTATACATTTGACAGTCTTGTCGTGGTGCATCTCGATAACGTCATGGTGTACAGCCGTACCCCGAAGGAGCACGATGGACTTCTTCAAATAGTTCTTGAAGATTCAGAGAGAGAGAGAGAAAAATGTCTTAGAAAACTCTCAAAGTGAGACTCTGGTCTCCGTTCGATCGAGTTTTTGGGTCACGTCATCAATGGCGAAGGATCACCATGGATCCCAAAAAGTGGCAGTAGTCGTTGATTTGCCGACAACACCAACATTCGAGATGTTTAAGTTTTCCTCGACTTTTGAAGTTACCGCTGACATTTCATACGGGATTACGCCCTAGTGTCAGTACCTCTTCCCGGCCTCACTCAAAAACAAAATGAGTGGCGGTGAGGAGACAATGAACAAGAAGAATNCTTTGTGGGGCTCCAATTTTGACCAAAATCGACTTACATAGCCGTTATTGCCAGATTGGCTTGGTACACGCCGGCATCAAGAAGATGGCATTCCAAATTTGCTAGGGGTATTTTGAGTTCAAAATAATGTTGTTTGGACTTACGAACACCCTGGTGACTTTCATGGTGGCGATGAACAATATCGTTTCGCCTATACATTTGACAGTCTTGTCGTGGTGCATCTCGATAACGTCATGGTGTACAGCCGTACCCCGAAGGAGCACGATGGACTTCTTCAAATAGTTCTTGAAGATTCAGAGAGAGAGATAGAAAAATGTCTTAGAAAACTCTCAAAGTGAGACTTTGGTCTCCGTTCGATCGAGTTTTTGGGTCACGTCATCAATGGCGAAGGATCACCATGGATCCCAAAAAGTGGCAGTAGTCGTTGATTTGCCGACAACACCAACATTCGAGATGTTTAAGTTTTCCTCGACTTTTGAAGTTACCGCTGACATTTCATACGGGATTACGCCCTAGTGTCAGTACCTCTTCCCGGCCTCACTCAAAAACAAAATGAGTGGCGGTGAGGAGACAATGAACAAGAAGAATTCACCTCTTTGCAGAACGCTTTGAACTCGGCACCATCCCTACGATAAGCCAATCAAATGGTCAACTCCGTCATGGCTACGGACGCTTCAGATTGAGCCATGAGCGCGGTTCTCCTACAAGACCATGGCAACAGAGAGCAACCGGTTGTATACATTTCCAGAAAACTACGAGGACCAGAACTCATCTATGCCATACACGGGAAGGAGATGATGGCGGTCATGCATGCATCTAAGGCATTGCAGTGTTATCTAAGGTGTCATCGATGCATCATATGCATAGGCCACCATGCGTTGAAAATTCTGAAGATGCAGCCAAACCTCAGTGATGTCAAA
>SZWC01004100.1:54615-68106 GCA_023375785.1 Penium margaritaceum
GTGTGTGTGTGTGTGTGTGTGTGTGTGTGTGTGTAATCCTCATTGATGAAGCAAAGGAGACACATGAGGGTACTTTCAGAGACACCTAGCGCACACGTAGCTTAAGATGAAGCCTGGAGTATTCAGGAAGGAAGAACCTACCACTCAAGCAATCTAGCCACGAGCAAAAAAGGCAAGGTCACAAGCATCAAGAGTCTCGTCCGGATGAAGCATCACGCTCGTGGAGCGTCGGACATCGCCTGTCAAAAGGGGATCAGCTGCAAACGTGGTCCTGGCCCTCTCACAAAGGGCTTGGGCCTGAGCACGCTGCAGCGCCACTGAGAGCCGCTGGGAGTAGAGGTTGATGATAGAAGAGCGTGAAATGAACTTTGCACCTTGGAGCGTCAGTCAATCTTCCGTGCCTGTTGCGCAGAGCTTGAGGAAGTTACGGACTGGAGCAGAGAAGCACCCAAAAATCTTAAATGCAAGGACGTAGCACCCCATGTCCTCCGAATCACTGCGACGCCAGCAGCGAGGTTGCACACACTGCCGCCCTTGCTCATGCTTCCGGGAGGAACGTGCCACTGCCCTCCGGGCTGTTGCTCCCTCAACCGCACCCTTATCTTCATGTGGGTTGCAAGCGCCTTGCTCCCTCCCCCCTTATGCTCCATCACAGGTTGCTGAATCTCCCACTGTTGCCCCCGGGGGCTATCACTGCCACTTCAACCTCATTCCTGTCGCAGCCCAGCTGCCTCTTCCCATTGCATCCTATGTCAAAAGGGTCATGGATCAGATCCACCTCAACCACCTCCTACAGTGCCACTCTTTCCACCTGTGATATGCTGCACGGTTGGCTGTTACGTTGCTCAGAAGGACACACACACACACACACACACACACACACACACACACACACACACACACACACACACACACACACACACACACACACACACACACACACACACACACACACACACACACTGAGCCGGACAGCTGCCAAGGGAGGTGGCTATGTCAAGTCCCTTGTGTATACTTTCTCTTGTGGTCGTGAGTCCGCAGGGCGCGCCGGTCCAGGAACTGGGGGCGACACATCGTGAGCGGACGGCATCCTGGCGTATCAGCTTATCGCCCTGGGATTCGTGCTCTTGTGTGCTCGCCTCCACCCTGGCAGTGTAGCCTATAGTCCCTCTGCTTTGAATATTCACATGTAGGAATTTAGCTTGGCAGCAATGCCGTTACATGCTTGTGATGCCTAGATTAGTCCACATACTTGAAACTGGATAGGAAAATTGTAGGTTTGCTTTGTAGTGTGTTTGTTCACATGCCCAGGTGTTATCCGAGTTCGGAAACCCATGTGTCGAGGGGCGTGCGAGGACTTTGTCCCTGCACTTCGCAGCTCGCCGGCGAGCTTTGCTCGCCGGCTGATGGGTGAGGATCGACTAGCGATCCTCACCCGTAAGAGAGTAGTTCTCTCTTACATAGACACTTGTAGATTTTTCATGGCGCCGGACCTTGTTTTGACTCTAACTCTCTCCACAGTCCACCATTTGCCATGAAACAAAGTGCAATCCGGTCGTAGGAGAACTCTCATGGTATCAGAGCAGGCTCGCGGGCCTCAAACAGACTCGAGAGAGGGGCAGCAAGCAAAACGAGGGGCGGCCAGATTAGGACACGTGGCCGGCCACGTGCCGTCGGTGCCGCAGGCAGCCCCGCGGTCAGTGTAGGGGCGTCGAACACGCCCAGAGGGGACCGCGCAAGCCGCGCCACAGGCGCTGAGGAGGCGGAGCCACCCACGGTCCGTGTGGTGGTCACGGGGCGGGGAAGCCGACCCGCTAGGCACCCCAAGGGTCCCCCTAACAGTGGGGGACCGCGCAGGTGGGGTGGGAATGGGCTGGGAAGGGTCTGGGGGCTGGATGCAGGTTCCCCAACAGGTCCTAAGGTAGTTTTTCAGAGCTTAAGACTCTCATCCGAAAACTGGGCCCAAAGTGGGCCCGGCGGATTGCTGCCAAAATTTACTTGATCGGCAGGGGCAGGTTCTAGTCGCGTCCGGCCTCCCCAGCAGTGGGAATGTCCAACGCCGGGGGTAGCGTAGCAGGTGGGAGGGCCGATGGTGCCCAAGACGGTGATCCATCGGCCGTGACCCTCACGGCCACCGCCGTCGCACAACTGGGCTTGGGATCCAAGGACCTGTCACCGCCTCAGCTAGGCACCAGGGACTTCCTAGCCTGGAAGGACCTGTTCCTGGACTGGTCTGATGAGCATGGCGTGGAAAGCTACTACATCCAGCCGGCTCCAGACACTGCTGATGCGCAATTTATCCTTCACGCGTTCAACACACTGCGTTGCGTGCTCCCTGATTCACAGTCATATGCCCTGCGCAAGTACCGTTTCGGGGGAAAGGGAGCAGACCCGACCGACTCTTGCACGGGAGACCCTCGGCCACATGATGCCTGGAGGCATCTTACGACTCGCCAGGAAGAACAAGGCATGACGCTAGTCGTGACCCTGCGAGACAAGCTACGCAATATCTTCCCCAAACCTGGAGCACCGGTAGCAGACTACTGGGACGAGGCTATGGACAACCGGCGACGTCTACTTGGACTCGGCGTGGCATGCTCCATCCTTGAGTGGCTGGATGTGGTGCTCCTGCACCTGGGCGAGCAGTACAGAGGCTTCCGTTGGGACGTTTTCCGTTGTCATCCCGTGGCAGAGATCGAGGGCATCGACCTGTCCGTCATCTTTGCTCAACTCCGCAACAACGAAGATATTCTCAAAGGAGAAGCCCGTGACACCGTGGGTACTCCGACAGCCTATGTGCATCAAGGCACTTCAGCTGGCCCAGAACCGTCCATCCACTTCACACACACACAGACCGGGGCCAATAGTACAGGAGGGAGGAGTAACGCTGGGAGTGGAGGTAGGGGCCGAGGGCGTGGACGCGGAGATCAAAGATGCAGTTTTTGCAATCAGACAGGGCACTTTTGGCGTCACTGTCCCGCACTGCAGCGCCAAATGATGGACAGGCAGCAGCAGCAGCGACCACAGCACCATCAGCAGCAGCGCCAGTGGCAGCAGTCGCAGCAGCAGCAGCAGCAACAGCGCCAGTGGCCCCAGCAGCAGCAGTCACATCACTCGATTGCCGGCTGGAATGGGCCGCAGAGCACGGGACCAGGTGTCCCAGCACCAACCGTGGTGCCTTTTGGTGCGGCAACGTTTGGGTCACAGATGCAGCAGATATTTCCCTTGCCCTCAGCACTTGCACCACCCACCTACCAGGGCCCATACTACATGCCGCCCTTCTCAAACACTCCCGTGCCAGTGAGCTATGCGCGTGTACACAAAGACGGCTCAGGCACAGCAGCCAACTGCTCCACCACCCGGGCTCAGCTGGACAGCCCCGCTGGAGCCTCAGCTCCCTGAGACAGACGCCATGGCCCCACCACACTTTGCATCACAGCACTCAGGTCAGCGGCTAGGTCACACCAATGTCACTACGGGCCATGCCCTACCCATGCATGAGTGGTTGTTTGACAATGCTGCGTCACATCATATGTCCCCGCATCGTCAGCTGTTTGTTACACTGCACGCAGCGCTTGGTGTGGATGGTGTGAGAACTGGATCAGGGGAGATCTTGCATGTTGAGGGCGTGGGCACAGTTGCGTTGCAAGCGCCGGGGGGTGTGCTATGGTTGACTGGCGTGCTGTATGTCCCTCGGTTGAAAGTCAATCTCTTATCTGGTAGACAGTTGGACAAACGAGCCAACATGTCCACTGTGACGCAGAAGCAGCGATGCATGCTTTATGATGCTGCTGGTGAGTTGCTAGCTGATGGGCCCCTTCACGTTGACATGCTGTACCGGCTCACCCCCTTTCCCCTCATTCACACCCAGTCACACCGGCCACAAGTTCACACTGTAACTGGCACAGACTCAAGGCACACTGAGCTCATCCACCGCAGACTGGCGCACATACATACTGACGTTGTAACAGACATGTTGAAGCATGCAACTGCATACGGCATCCACCCGACTGACTGTGCTCATGGTATCAAGGATGGTGCATGCCTAGAGTGCCATGAAGGTAAGGCACACAGACAAACATTCCCCAAGTCCTCTAGCGAGAGGACATCACCTCTTGCCCTGGTCCATGCAGACCTTACGGGAACTATGCCTGTTCCCTCTCTTCAATATGGGTCCCAATATACTTTGACTCTCACAGACGATTACAGCAGCTTCCGCTGGGCTTTTCTGCTGAAAACCAAAGCAGATGCCCAAAGGGCTATCACGGAGTGGATAGCTCTAGCAGAACGACAAACGGGGTGTAAAATGTTAGTACTGCGAACAGACAGGGGAGGAGAGTTCCTTGGAGCCCTGACTAACGAACTCAAGGTCAAAGGTATTGAACATCAGACCACCGCACCCTACACGCCACAACAGAATGGCATTGCAGAACGGTGGCACCGAACACTGGGTGATGCACTCCGAACGTTGCTCACGGAATCTGGTTTACCGTTCAGCTTTTGGCAGGAGGCAGTCAAGTATGTCACTTGGGTTTGGAACCGTGTCCCACAAGATCCACTGCCCAAGGCGGTGACACCTTGGGAACGCTGGTTTAAGGAGAAGGCTGACCTTCGACCGGCGTGGGTATGGGGAACAATGGCGTGTGTTTGGTTTCCTCAACCTCAACGTGATAACAAACTCAGTCCTCACTGGTGTTTGTTTGTTGGAGTCTCACACGCCTCGGAGGCATGGCGGTTTTGGGACCCCACGAACCATGCCTTTGTCGAGAGTCGAGACGCGTCCTTTCTGGAGCATATGTCGTATAAGGAGTTTCGGACACTACGACAAGCACCATCCATGCCACGTTCCGCGCACTACCCGGAGTACGTGAGTGTGCCTGTCTTTGTCCCTAGCCGAGCACAGCGGCCTGCCCAGTCAGTGCCACAGGACCGTGGTGTAGGCACAGTCTCACCTGTACCTACGGATCTACTCACACCCACAGACCTCGTGAGCACTGATTCAGGTACCCCTTCCTCCCCACCTGGCCTGGACCCCGTAGGTAGGCACACCGACACAGAGGCAACACCGCCTGTCGAGCCTGTGTGAAGGTCACAGCGCACCGTGCCTCGGGTTGATTACAGGCAGTTCTATCACACAGTTGGGGTGACAGATGGGGAAACATCATTGACCGAACCCTTGACGCTAACAGAGGCAAGGGGGCGTGCTGATGCGCCTGAATGGGAGAAGGCTATGGTGGCAGAGCTAAATGCTCTCGTGGACCATGGCGTCTACGAACTGGTGCCACTGCCACCGTGAAGGAAAGAAATTGATGTCAAATGGGTGTTCAAACTCAAGCGCAACCTGGCCGGCATGATTGAAAAATACAAGGCCAGACTAGTGGCTAAGGGGTTTCATCAAATCCCGGGTCAGGACTTCACCGACACCTATGCGCCTGTCGGGAAGTATGGGACAGGCCGTGCGTTGTTGGCAGTCGCGGCACATGAGGACTGGGACATCCATCAAGTGGATGTCAAAAACGCGTTTCTCAATGGCCCACTGCAAGAAGAATTGTACGTCAAACAGCCGGAAGGCTTCGAGGATGGCACTGACAGGGTTTGGCTACTGTTGAAAGCGCTTTACGGTCTCAAACAAGCTCCACGGTGTTAGAACAAGGAAATCCGGCGCACATTGGATCTAGGAGGCTTCACCCAGAGTCTCTGCAATCCTTCCCTCTTCTATCGATGGGAGAGTGGTGTGCCGGTTGCCCTGCTTGTCTATGTGGATGACCTGTTGATCGTGTCCCCTTCATCCTCACTCATTGCACAGACCAAAGCATTGCTCACAGCACACTACCACATGACAGATTTGGGTGAAGCACAGAACTTCCTCGGCATGACCATTGTCAGAGACAGATCAGCACGAACACTGACGCTCCATCAGGGTCGATTCATTACACATCTCACCGCACGATTTCACCACTTAGTGCAGCACCTGTCCCCACAGCAGTCACCCATGAGCCCAGATGTCTACGCACACCTGCTCGACGTACGGACAACAGACTACGGACCAATCACGGATCCCACTCTGTACTGACAGATCACGGGCAGCTTGTCATACTTGGCCTCCACAACCCGACCGGAGAGTGCAGTCAATGTGCCTGCCCAGCTCAGCCAGCAACCATGCAGTACGCATCACAAGGCATTGCTGAAGCTGCTGCGTTATGTGTTGGACACGGCTGAGGTTGGACTGGTGTTTGCCCTGACTGTGGACCCGATGCTTGATGGATTTTGTGACAGTGATTATGCTCGTGATCGTGCAGCCCGCAGTCGTGGTGGATATGTGTTTTGGGTGTGGGGTACAGCTGTGTCGTGGCGTAATGCAAAGCAATCGTGCGTGGCAAGGAGTATCGCTGAAGCAGAGTACATGGCACTGGGTGAAGCGGCACGTGAAGGGATCTGGCTTGCACGCTTGTTGGAAGAATTGGGATTGGTTGCGCCGGCTGTACCGCTGCATTGTGACAACTCTGCTGCACGTCGCATTGCTACAGATGATGGGTTGTTGCATCCACGCACAAAGAACATCAATGCCGAATATCACTTTGTGCGTGAAGCTGTTGATGCTGAGGCCATACAAGTCTGTGCCGTAAGTGGGGAGGCACAGTTGGTTGACTTCCTTACCAAAGCTCTATCCTCTTCATCCCTTCTGCTCCAACTGCATCAAATTGGCTGCAAGCCTCCCGCACTCACGTCCAAGGGGGCGTGTTAATTCCCTTGTATATGCTTTCTCTTGTGGTCGTGAGTGCGCAGGGCGCGTTGGTCCAGGAAGTGGGGGCGACACATCGTGAGCGGACGGCATCCTGGCGTATCAGCTTGTCGCCCTGGGATTCGTGCTCTTGTGTGCTCGCCTCCACCCTGGCAGTGTAGCCTATAGTCCCTCTGCTTTGAATATTCACATGTAGGAATTTAGCTTGGCAGCAATGCCGTTACATGCGTGTGATGCCTAGATTAGTCCACATACTTGAAACTGGTTAGGACAATTTTAGGTTTGCTTTGTAGTGTGTTTGTTCACATGCCCAGGGGTTATCCGAGTTCGGAAACCCACGTTCGAGGGGCGTGCGAGGACTTTGTCCTCGCACTTCGCAGTTCGCCGGCGAGCGAAGCTCGCCGGCTGATGGGTGAGGATCGACTAGCGATCCTCACCCATAAGAGAGTAGTTCTCTCTTACTTAGACACTTGTAGATTTTTCATGGCGCCGGACCTTGTTTTGACTCTAACTCCCTCCACAGTCCACCATTTGCCATGAAACAAAGTGCAATCCGGTCGTAGGAGAACTCTCAGGCTACCTTCTTGGGACGAAGTCGCCTGATCCCATTACTTAAGGGGGACACATAGGAGGAGGGAGTGAGACCTATTGCTGTGGGGGAGGCATTGTTCAGGCTTGCAGGGAGGGTCTTGTTGATCCAGGACAAGGAGAAGATCAAGAAGGCGGTGTTGCCGCTCCAGTTTGGGGTGGGAGTTTCGGAGGGGGCGGCTTTGCTTCTGCACACCCTGCATATTGGCTTCTTTGTTTGGATATCCGTAAGGCCTCTAACGAGTTCAAACGCAACAGTTTGTTTGAAGCAGTCCGTAACAAAGGCCTCAGATCCTGGATTCCCTTCCTGCATCAATTTTACGCATTTTTGGGACAGCTGCTGCTCTTCGGAGTGAGCCCACCGGCAGTCTTAGAGATTCAGCGGGGCGTGCAACAAGGGGACCCGTTAGGACCCGTACTATTTGATCTCATCCTCTCCTCCGTCCTACAGGCAGGGGCGACAGAGCTGCTAGTTTAGGGGGGTGCGGCTTTGGTGCATATCGGCGCCTTCCAGGACATCACCACGATCTGTGCAAGACCAGATGCCCTCACCAAGTGCTTCCATGCCATGCTCAAGATTGCAGGTAGTAAGGGGTTTCAAATCCAGCCGAGGAATTGTTTGTTGTGGTGGAGGACGTTGGGGGTCGTCCCTGAGGAGTTGGCAGGGATACCTTCAGCCCCAGACGATGTGGTACTCTTGGGTTGTCCAGTGGGGGCAGAGAGTTTTTGGAGAGGATGGGGGGAGGAGTGGCTGCTGGAGCGGACTCAAGGATTACGGGTGTTGCCACAATTGGAGGATCCTCAAGCAGCCATGACAATGCTCCGCCTGTGCATCGTGCCTCGGGCTGACTTTTGGGTTCGGGCACTACCTCTGGATCCAGATTGGCTGAGGGTACTGCGTGGATTTGACTCCGCAGTGTGGACTGCTGTGTTGGGGATCATTGTGAAGGCTCTGGAAGGCTCTCATGTGGGGGCCCTGCAGATGCAGGTGAGGATCCAGATGCAGCTGAATTTTGATGGGGGGGGATGGGCCTCTTTGTAGCTGAGCTGAGGGCACACCTTGCTTCTGTGTGCTCGTCAGCGGTGTTGCTCCATTCTCTGGTGAAGCTCTTTGGCCGCCTCATCCCTGGAGCTAGGCAGATGGGGTTGTTGTGCCCCCTTCTGGAGGAGGAGGAGCTGCCGACGTCCAGCATGGCCAGCCTCCCGACGCTGGAGACACTAAGGTAGTGCTCGGGGTGAGGCTTGTACCAGAAACTGAGTCCGTCTTTCTTTCATTTCAAGCACTTGCAGTAGTTGGAGGAGGTGAAGGCTGTGGGCAGCACCATGTTCCCAGAGGCCTGTGATCAGATGGTCCGGAGGTGTTGTACAGTGGGGTCGAGGGGCGCATCCCTCTGGCTACAGGCGAGTCCCACTGGCACATGGGATCATATGTACGTGGCTTCGGCTGATTTCCGTCTCCAGGCTCAACTCTGGCTTGGGCTCCCCCTTGGGATCCTAATCCATCATGGTGGCCATAGCCTACTGCGAGTAAAAGTGACACGACAGGCGGGGTCGAGGCCTATAATCCGGTCCACAATGCAACTCGTCATGAGTTGGCGGAGATTTGTCGTGAGCACTCTCTGCGCACGATGGTGGAGTGGAAGAACCTGCTACCAAGGGGAATCCAACCGGATGTTCTTGTTTTTGACTCGGCACAGGGCACGACATGGGTGGTGGACGTCACCGCTGTGAATGCGCAGTCGGACAATGTGAGGGGTGAGGGTGAGGCGCTATCATCTGTTGAGACCCAGAAGGATACAAAGTATAAAGCTATGTCTGGTATCTTTCCAGGGTGGAGATTACGCACGATCGCATGGGAAACCTTTGGCAGCTTTAGCCCAGATGGTGTTGAAGATTTGCCCCTCTGCATGCCCAAGTGCAGCACCGAGAGGCATCGAAGAGCCGCTAGAGAGAGGAAATTCCTCGTCGTTGGATTTGGCGACTCGAATATTTCTCGGATCCTAATATAGAGGATTGCCCCTAAAGTTGACGAGTCGCTGAATTCGGTGGAAGTTGTTTCATTGGAATCGGACAAGTAACGAGGGAGATATGGGCTTGCAAAGTTGGGATGTGCGTGGCGGCTCTGGGAGCTGGCCGCGGTTCGACTGCCTGTGAATAATGGACCGGAACGAGTAACAAACTGTCATCTGGGGATTTTACTCCGGAAGGACTGCCGAGGCGTCCGGCGGATGATTCGTCGGATTTCAGTAGTGCAGTTTTGTTACTGAGGGACTTAGACAAAATCCTGGCTCAAAGTCCGAAACTCAGTAATACAGTTTGTTACTCGGGGACTTCGTCAAAATTCGGACTGCAAGTCCGCAAACAGGTTTCGAACCACAAAATCCCATCACCAAACACGATGATGAACTCATCAAAACAGACCCCAAAGGTACGAGGGGCAACGCCACTACGTGTAGGGACATCTGCGCCTCCAGAATGGCGTTTTGATGGGTCCTTGATGTGTAAGGGCACTTGGGCAGGCGACGAGGTGTGCGTCGCCAACTGAGTGGCTCATTTGGGGTACTACGCTTTGGCTGACATAGCGGGAGCTACGGTGATCTGAATCGTGCATGGTTTAGTGTGTTGGAGAGCTCATGACTAGCCCTAAAAATGTTCAGATCATGTCCATGTTCAAAAACGTATGCAAAATCGTGTTATTGCCTTCGCAAAAGTGACTTTCTCACATTTTTCTTCCACTCTCAAAAACATGGCATGAGGCGACCAGAAATCTCACGCTCAGACTCAGAACCAACCACACAAAACAAGCTGTGAGAACAGAAGACCAGTCAGGACACGTTGGAATTGCACCCCACTTACTGACAAAGGGTTGTTGGCCCACGACCCTGACTGGTCTACAATCGCTCACGGCTTTTGCGGCGGACGGGATTGTCATCGAGGACGACATCACCGTCAAGCTCTGCGCAAATGGCATTGAAGGAGACGCAGCCCATCCAGAAGTGTGTAGGTGGCCCCAGCTACGGGCTATGGAGGTGGCACTTCAAGCTGCACCCCGCACACAAGGGGCCGGAGGAGGTCATGAAGGGAACGGAAGTCCTCAACGAAGCAACGGCGACGGAAGCACAGAAGGAGCCCTTTGCAAAGAAGAAAATGGAGTTGGTCATGCTGCTGGTGTCCAGGACGGCCGAGTTGCAGTGGGGCTACTTCTATGGTTACAAGCTGGTAGCCGAGGCTTGGCAAAAAACT
Organism: Penium margaritaceum; assembly: GCA_023375785.1. Classification (NCBI taxonomy): domain Eukaryota; kingdom Viridiplantae; phylum Streptophyta; class Zygnematophyceae; order Desmidiales; family Peniaceae; genus Penium; species Penium margaritaceum. The sequence continues at coordinate 65,189 of SZWC01004100.1, forward strand.
CTGCGCCATCCATCAATCCAAGTCGCTGGCGAACAAAATAATCACAATGAAGCGACTCCTAACTGTGAGAATCGAGGAGGGAGATGATGTCATCACCGCCATGCAACAGATTGAGTCGCTCGCCTCATAGTTCAATAACGTGGACTGGAAGATCGACATGCAGCTGTAGGCTATGGCCCTCCTCATGGCCCTTCCTTACAGTTCAAGCCCTCTCATTACTGTCTTAGGAGGATGGGCAAAGGACAAGCTCACCTATAGCGCAGTCGTAGGGTACATCCACAATGAGGCGCAGCGACGGAGCTACAGGGAGTCCTCATCATCCTCGTCGGCCCTCGTCACCAAAACGCGTGGTGGCAGAAGCAGGGCCAAGGGAGGTGGCGAACATGGCGGCGGCAAGAAGGGCGCCAAGAAGGGTGCGTGCGGAAATTGCAACAAGAAGGGCCACTGGGCCCGTGAGAGTACCGAGGAGGCAAAGGCCGGTGGCAAGGATGCCAAAGGCAAAAAGGCAAAAAGGCGCTCCTCAACGACACTCAAAACCACTACCTCAAGAAGGCCGACCGGCGATGCCTTGATTCCGGAGCGGGGGAGTACACCCAGGTCAAGAAGGTCAGGTTCATAAACTACACCAAATCCGGAAAATCCATGGTGGTCGCAAACGAAAAGGTCGAGCCGGCGGCTGGTCAAGGAGACGTGGACGTGGAGGTGGTGGTTGGTGGAAAGCGGGTGCAGTGCGTCCTCAAGGACGTGCAGCACGTGCCCGGTTTGGCTGACATTCGAAGTGTCAGCCGCCTGACTGACAAGGGGTACGAGGTGCTCTTCAGGAGAAAGGGGACATTCGTGCATAAGGACGGTGGCGGCGAGCCCATGATGGAGGCCTAGCGCGAGGGAGGCCTCTACATCGTGGAGTCCAAGGTGATCCCTGCGGTGTCAGACTCAAAAAGGAACACACTGTCAACCTGGCCAAGGAGGGGGAGCTGATCTGGAGCTCTGGCACCAGCGACTGGGGCATTCTTCACCCGCAGTCATGAAGGAGATGGCGAAGGGCGAGCTGGTACGTGACCTCATCATTGACAATGCAAATGAGGCGACAAATGCAGCAAAGCACAAAAAGTGCTAGCCTTGCATTTTGGACAAGGCGCGGCGCAAACCGTTCAACGAGAACGTGAATCATGCCTCGGACGTGCTAGAGGTCATGCACAGCGACGTGTGCGGACCATTCAAGATGGCATCAAAGAGCGGCGTGCGTTTCTTTGTCACCTTCATAGATGACTACAGCAGAAAACTTTACGTGTACTTCATGAAGGGGAAAGGCAAGGTCCTGGATCGGTTGAAGGAGTATGTTGTCAAAGTGGAGAGGCAGACTGACCGGAAGGTCAGAGCGCTACGCAGTGACAATGGCGGAGAGTACATGGGCTGTAGCGGATGGACGAAGCAACATGGCATAAAATGGGAATGAACTATGCCGTATTCGCCTCAGTCAAATGGCGTGGCGGAGCGAGCAAACCAGACGCTGCTGAACATGGTATGGACCATGTTGGTGGATGCGGAATTGCCGCGAAGCTTCTAGGCGGAAGCTGTGCTTACGGCAAGCCACACCATCAAACTCACTCCTATCGTGGTTCTGAAGGGGAAGAGCAGCTGGAAGAGGCTGCATGAGGCTTAGAGCGGGTGAAAGCCAAGTGTGGCACACCTGAAAGTGTTCGGGTGCAAGGTGCATGCGATGGTGCAGCCTGCGTAGAGGCGTGACAGCAAGCTCGAGCCGCGGGCAAAGTCGTATATCTTCCTTGGCTATGAGAGCGTGCATAAGGTATAAAGGCTCTACAACATGCACAAGGAGGAGGTAATGCACAGCCGAGATGTCGAGTTCGATGAGCAGTATAGCTACATCAGCAGCAACGACGTGGACATGGTGGACTCTCCAAAGACGGGGGAGTGGTTCCAGCTCTTTGACTTTGAGAAGGATCCGGTGGATGCCAAAGTTGAGGATGCAGCATCGGAACGCGTTGGTGCACCAGCGGTGGCAGCCGACGCAGAAGATGACAATCAAGCAGATGAGGAGATCCACCGGAGGGATCCGGTGGATGAGGTACCGAGGGTTCCCAGGCGCGCACTCCAGGCAGAGTGTCCATCGGGCTTCGGTGGAAAATCCACGGGACACGCCGGTCGTTCGGGTGATGTTTCGCCGAAGCAAGAGAGATCCTTGGAGAGTCATCCGGTTGATGATTCAGTGGAGCGTGCTGAGTGAGAGGGATCGCTGCAGAGCGCCGATGCGCCACCAAAACTACCGCGCCACAGCAGGAGGCAGCGAAAAGCGGGGAAGCGCTTTGACGCAAGCACCGGTTGATGGATTTGCATGACGCGGTGTATGCTGGCTGCATCAACAGAGCTGACTACAGTGCAAGAGGAGCTTATATGGCCTGAAGGGGATAATTGGGACGCAATCATCAAATTGGACCTGGCGTCCATCACGGAAAATGACACGTGGGAGCTGGTTGACAAGCTGAAAGATGCCGAGGTCATCGGCTCAAAGTGGTTCTTTAAGACCAAGTTGACAAATGAAAGTGTTGTTGACAAACACAAGGCACGGCTGGTGGTGAAGGGATACACACAGCGTAAGGGCGAGCACTGCGATGAGACGTTTGCTCCCGTCACCAGGTTTACAAGCATCCGGACGATCCTTGCGGTGGCGGCCGCGAAGGACGTGCAGCTCCACCAAATGCACGTAAAGACAGCCTTCCTTAACGGCATCATAGACAAAGAGATCTACATGGATTTGCCAGAAGGGGTGGAGGCGCCGGAGGGCAAGGTGTGCAAATCGACCGCACATCCAAGCAGGGAGGCGCAAGTGTCTATGGTTCCATGCCGAGCCTTTGCGCAGACTTAAGTATTTACGTTTGGCAGCAGGTGTCTAGGGTAAG
>SZWC01004100.1:74225-90716 GCA_023375785.1 Penium margaritaceum
CTCTCTCTCTCCCTCTCTCTCTCTCTCTCTCTCTCTCTCTCTATCTCCCTCTCTCTATCTCTCTCTCTCTCTCTCTCTCTCTCTCTCTCTCTCTCTCTCTCTCCCTCTCTCCTATCGTCCCACCCACCTGCAAGCCAACTAACTTTTTCCCCCTACGCAATTTCCAAGTGCCAAGCCTGAGCCGTGGCATCCTCTCTCGCTCATGCTCTCCCACTCTCTCCCTCACTAACACCAGGCTGACCTACCGGAGCCTGGGATCATCTTAGTAGCTGCTATGGTGCTTGTGTCATCCTTCAATATCCTACTAGGGTATTGGTTGTCCCACCTGTAGTCAATACATATTTTTCAATAAAATGGCCCTTGGCTTCGTTTCTGTCCTTTCACGTTCGTTTCAACCAGTGCCCAACTCTAGTGTTCGTGTGTGCCCATTCATTCCGGCTTGAGTTCTTGCATGTGTATGTTTAGATGTCACTTTGTCCTGAAACGTTTGCGCATCATTCCAGACAGAAATGTGGTTTTCAAGGTCGTATGGACAGCTGACCTACGCTGGCGCGCTGCGCATCGGCACATCGGCAACATCTGGTTTTTTACTGTGTTTGTAACAGATTGTGATGGAATCCTTGACCAAACAGGCCAAAAATACGGTGCTTGAGGGTCTCCGACCCGCAAGCCATCCCGTCAGACTACGCACAGGCGAGTGACCCCTGCTCGAGCCACATGACACCAGCCGTGCGCTACCCTCCCCCCACCTAGGAGTGAGCCGTCCTCGGCATCCGCATGTTGCACTCAAACCCAGGCGCTCTGAAACCAATATGATGGATGCGGAAGGAATCCTTGGCCAACTAGGCCAAAACCGCGGTGCTCTAGGGTCTCCGGCCTATGGGGGGCCGTCCGGAACCCCATAGGCCAGGGACCCACGCTCAAGCCACTGGCCCCGGCCGCGGGCTACACTCCCCTTGCACAGGAGTGAGCCGCTCTTGGAATCCGCACATTGGACTTGAAAGGCTGCCTCTAATACCAATGCGACGGATTCGGACAGAATCCTTGTCCAATTAGGCCAAAACCGCGATGCTTGAGGGTCTTCGACCCTTAAGCCATCACGTCCGACGGGCCACTGTTCAGGGATCCCCGCTCAAGCCATGTGGCGCGCTACAATGGCATTCAGTTATCAATTGTAGCGGGAGGACCGGTTTGGCCCTCCCTCCTCACTGAAGTGGAGGGCGGTTGCGCACCACCCCTCGCGTCAGGGAGGGCTGGCCGACGGCCAGCAGTTCGCTGGCCCCGGGCCAGCTGGCTGCCGGCCGGCTGGACGGCCGGACACCAGCCGGCTAGCCGCCAGCCGCCGATCGGGCTGAGGCCGCGATCGGCAGCTGAGGGGCCGCGAGGGCCTCGAGGGCGAGGTCTCATGGCCTCGTGCCCTCGCCCTCGCTCGCCCTCCTCAGAAGCGAGCGAGCGAGGAAGAGGGATAGGGGGAGCGAGGGTGAGGGGGAGAGCGAGAGAGAACTCTGGCACGAAATTGCCAGCGTGCCTTGCACGCGACGATTTCATGCCAGCCGGACAAACATAAACTCGAAGTTCGTTAATGACAAACTTCGAGTTTCTAAGACGGAAAACTCGTACGAACTCACGAGTTCGGGGTAAAAATCCCAGGTTTGGGTCCCAAAACCAGGGGTAAGGTTAAAAACGGAAATGGGCCTCCGGAGACTCGAAAGATTTGAGTCTCTCTGCTATGGGTCGTTGATGATGATTGTCCCTCAGTCCTGCGAAATGGGGTAAACCGTTGACGCGGACTAAGAATGCCATTCTTCAAATTCTGACGACGATTTCAGAGCAGGAGCTGGAGTTTCCGACCCGTTGCATCAATCCTTTGTGTAGATTTTTACTTGAGACTTTGTGTGTCTCTAATCTCCTGTTCCTTGTTCTCACACTAACCTCGCATGACTGTGTGATTATTGCCAAAGAGAGTGTTGCCATGTCAATAGCAGCAATTCTAGGAAATCCATCCTTCTCATGGTGCATCTTCTACGAGATTATGCGCAGGGAATAACATGTCTGCATGTGGTTAGGACGCTTGCCGTGTGACCCCAAATTGGTGTGCTTGACAATAGGTGCGTCTTAGGTGCGTTGTGTCGGGCCCACCAATACTATGCATGTTTGGTTGTTTCTTTCTCTCCGGACATTTGTTTAAGTAGCTGCCACTTCCTTGGGGTCAAAGGTACCGTGAGTGTCGCTAAAATCATATTTTTTATGCTCAAGTTATCTCCTCACAACTTTGAGGTTTTCCGCACATGCCTTGCTACTTTGAAAAGAAGTAACTATCATGGCATTCTTGTCTCATTTCTTACTGAATGTCTGAGACTTGCAGTCCCAAAAGCTGTTCGCTACCACCGTCACTTCATTGTTGTCTGGCACTTGCCTTGAAGGGAATCTCGCTTAATGTGCACAACATTTTGAGAGGGTGAAGAAAAGGTGCCATTTGTCATGCCTACGCAGGGCAAGAGAGGCATTTGCTCCCACATGGTTTGAAAGTGAAGGCAGAAACCATAAGGAATCGAAACATACAATGTACAGTTTATCCACTGTTTGAACATAGGAATACACGTCTCTGTTAGACTTCAATCAGTCTCCCATCCCTGCTGCGGCACACCTAGAAACATAAAGCTCCTCTCTCTGCGCTCCGCTTAGTAAAGGCCCCCTTGAACTTTGAGGAAAAGTCACAATCCTCATCAAATCGCCCCCACTCCGGCACAACGGAGTCCATCAGTTGCTTGGTGCTGGGAACCACCTGCTGCACTCCATTCTGATTCAGACAGGTCGTTGATCGAGAGCCCGGTTCTGTGCCACACGAACGTCTCTCACCTCGTCTCTCTGTGCGGTCTCCATGTGTGTTCTTCCGTCCAGGAGCTTCCTCAGGCTGAATAGCACCAGTTGCTTCCCCTCCTGCACGGCGCTGAGCCCCGGCCTTGCCGAACGCCTCAGAGAAGCCAGCGCCCTCGTCCCACTGTCCCCATGCTGGCACGACCGCATCCTGCTGCTGCTTCGTGCTCGGAACGACTGAAACAGGATGCACAACCTTCTCTGACGAAGCCGTCTCCGAAACAGCCAACCTTGGGTCTGCCGCGCATGCATGGCTGTCATCTGTCGACCCTCTGCAGTCCCCATGTGGGCTGTTTGGATCAGGACCTCCTTCACGCTCTTGATTGACCCCAGCCGCGTCACCACCCACCAGTTTTCTTGAAGATAGCAAGCCCCATGACTTCCCCGTGAACCAGCTGAAAGTATTTATTCCGCTGCTGCTGCCAGTACCCCTGTTGCCTTGGTTGCTGCTGCTGCCGCTGCTGTTACTGTTTACAGTGCTGCCTCCGTCAGTGCAGCTGGTGCTGCTACACATGCCGAGTTCCGCGCTGTTGGATGCTTCCCCGCCATTGCCTTCACAGCTGCTCTTGCCCTTGCCACTCCAAACCTCATGGCTGAGGCTGAGAGTGGGAAAGAAGCCATTGCGCATGCTTGAACTCCTTTCCTCCGCACTGTCGGTGCTTGGCGACTGCGTGCCATCGGCCGTCGTCGTCGAAGCCCTCCTCTGCAAAAGCCTTCCCACAATGGGAGTCACAGGTCTGCTGTTGACAGATGCCGACTTTGTCACATCTTTGCCGCTGCTTCTCTGCTGCCCATCACTGTCTCGTGACAGGCTGTGGGCATCACTTCTCCCAATGCCTTCCGAGCCATTGAAATCGGCGCGAGCAGGCTTTGCGATGAGATCGCCCTCGCCTTCAATGTGCGAGCCTCCAGCTGCCAATGCCGGCGATGGCGACGTCGCATCGTCTCTGTTGTTCACTGTTTTCTCAGCTGTCTTCGAAGCAGTCCTCTGCATGAGTCTTCCGAAGATGGGAGTCCCAGGTCTGCTGCTGATGGGTCCCGACCTTGCCACGCCTCTCTTCCTGCCGTTCTGATGGCCATCGGCGTCGGCGTCGTGCGACGAGCTGTACGCATCAGCTCCGTCGATGCCTTCCGAGGCATCGGCCTGGACAGGATCTCCGACAAACTCTTCCTCAGTTTGCGAGCCTCCAGCTGCCAATGCTGGCGATGGCGACCTGTAACCTTCTGCTGTCGCCGGAGCCATCCTCTGCATAAGCCTTCCCACGATGGGAGTCCCAGGTCTGCTGCTGATGGGTCCCGACCTTGCCACGCCTTTCCTTCTGATGTTCGGATGGCCGTTCGTGGTCCCACTCTGAGACGAGCCGGAGGTATCGGACATGCTGACGCCTTCTTCCGAGTGACTGCCCCGCAGTGGTTCGGAGGCGTGCTCGCCTTTGGGCAGGGAGCCTCCGTCTGTCCGTGCTGGAGCGGATTCGCCGCCCTCCGACCCTCTCAGCTCGACAGCCTCCCTTGAGACGCCCCCTTCGTTCCGAGCGCTTTCCTGGAATAATGCCTTTCCTGGACCGCCTGCCTCCACGCCATGGGCGCCATTCGCGCTGGCGCCTCTCACTCGCTCTGTGAAACGAACAGCACGTGAAACCGCGTTCGCGTCTTGAGATTCTCCAGCGCCCGAGGCTTCACCCGGCCCCTTGCGACAGCCACGGGAGATTTGCGGACTTCGCTGTAGTCCAGAGGGTCTCTTCGCTGGAGGCGTCGGGGTTTTTGAGGAGCGCATCTGGCTTGCGATATCCCCAAAGATAGACGACAGCGGCGCCTCGTCGTCCTCATTGTGTAGGAAGTCTGATAACTTGGGCATCACGGCACGCTTGCCGGCTGCTGTCCGGAGATGCCGCTCTGAAGGGGACTGAGCCATTGTGCACGTTGGTCGCACAAATCGCGCTGGGACTGCTTCCTGCTCCGGCTTCCACTGCTGCTGCTTCTGCTGCTGCTGTTTCCGGTTCTTCTTCTGGTAATGCTGCTGCTGCTGATGCTGTTGATAATGATGATGCTGCTGCTGCTGCTACTGCTGCTACTGCTGCTGCTGTTGCTTCTGCTGCTGTTCCTGGTGCTGTTGATGCTGATGCTCCCGCCACTACTTCCCCGGCAGCTGCTGACGACTCTCCTGCGTCCACTTTCACTGCTGCTGCTGCTGCTGCCACCCCCGCTGCCGCCGGCGCTGCCACAACTGTTCCCGCTTCCGCTGCTACTGCTGGCTGTCACCGCTGCTGCCGCTGGCGCTGCCACAATCGCTCCCACTTCCGCCGGCGCCTTCGCGATTGCGGGAAAATCTGTCCTCACAGCCGCTGCCAATGCTGCTGCTAGTCGCAACGACGAAAGACACAACTGCCACCGTTGGCGTCGCTGGTAATCGTGCGGAATGGAGTGCGGGTAAGTTGCGCGCTCGCTCTGGAGGGAGGGCGAAGCTTGCTCTCGGTCATGCAGACTGTCGTCTGAGTCGAGGCCTTTGGTGCAAGTAGAAGGATGCACTGCTGTTTGTGGAGCCACAAGAGACAGTTTCTGGTGGTCTCGCGGCTCGATCTCGCGCGCGACACGATCGTCTCGGCCGACAGACGTAAAATCTAAGTTCAGGATTCTCCCGCCCTAACCAGGCTTTAGGAAACCCGGACACGCAATCCAGTCCGGGAAGTCCGTCAGGGTTATCCATTCGTTGACCGATGAGAGCTCCTACGACTTCGACGGAAATCTCCCTGGGTCCTACCGTCCACTTCACGGTTTCCACCAGGATGCGCGTTTTTGCGCCAGCCCCCGGCGGGCACTGGTGTGACAGGGGGCCGGGGGTCGCGACAAGAGGGCGCGCATCCAAACAAAAGGTGGAGGAGTCGCGACAAGGGTTCAAGCCAACCTGCCGGCGAAAAGCGCCGGCACCCTCGTCGCCTAGGGAGGTCGTGGAGCAGCCGCGTCGTTTTGCAGGGCATCGTCGCGCCCAAGGGGAGCTGAGCCAGCGTGGCTGGCCGTTTTATGTTCTGGAATTACCAGAGCTTCTGCCATGCAAACCTCTCACTTCCACTAAGCCCGTTAGGCAACAAACGTGGCCCACGTAAAACAATTTTTCTGAACGCTTTAAATTATAGAAAATTGCCTTATTTCATTGATATTTTTTATTTCATTCAATTTCGAAGCAATTTACTCCCTTTAGTACCGATTCCAAAGTGTAAAACCCAACAGGTTGATTATTATGTACCAAACGTACACGAGTCCCTAATCTTCCCGAGTGGAAATTTAAGTTATTAAAAAAACAGCCCACCGTGTCGCAGGAACCGCGAAATTCACTCCGACGGTCGAGCGCAAACTGGCCAACTGCCCCGCCCTTAGTGGATGTTCCCAAACCTCCCGGACTTCGACCATTCTCGTGAACCTACGAATATAATCATCATGACCTTTTGTTCGAATTCTTGACGCACCGAGACAAATCTGTATTTGTAAAGATGCATCTCGCATCTTCACCATCAATTATCGATGACCCTCGACTTCTCCGCGGACCTTCTCGAACCCGACCACTCACGACGCGACTCCACACGCATCGCTCGACATCCAACAACCCCGATTATACCTTATTCGTAACTCGACACATGTATGTATATGTTCGATCATTTAGACACTTGTCAACAAAGTACACTTACCGATAACTAAAAATTTCTCGAGTGTCCCAAACACTAAATCGTGTTGTGCCTCGCAACTTCTACCTGTTCACCATCTACACTCCATTTAACATACGACTTGGTTTCAGACCGTAGCGGTGCTAGCAAGGCAATCGACTAATTTACCCATCTAGAGGACTACTTCGCGTAAGCCGTCAGCGCATCTCGCACGTGCTGTCAGCGCACTCGCACGTCAAGACTTTGCAGAATCCGCGACGACAACGTGGGGCGAGCGAGCGCAACCGACGACCAGTAGTGGGCCTTCGAAGACGACTTCGGCGATGGAGGAGCAGAACGTGCCAATGCACGTCAACCCCGAAGAGACAGCAAATGGTGCCGTGGCGGGCTATGCGCCACCTGGAACAACCCCTACGGCTTCGATGGCCAGTCTGGTCGCGGACCCAACGGCGACGAACCAGCCGCCCCTACCAACGACGAGAGGGTGATGACAGGTGGCACTGGGCGACATGCGCCGATCAACCAGGAACTGGCGAACCGGATCTCTACGCTCGAGGGGATCAACAACCACCTGCTCCAACAACTCAACGTCGCAATGGAGGCGCTTCGCAATGCAAGCGCAAGTGAAGCGGTGCTCGTTGAGAAAAATTCTCAACTCTCCAGCAAACCCAAAAACTTTCCGGCTCCACCAGAACCGTTCCACCCTGCAAACTCAAAAGGACCGACGGTTTGGATGTGGCTGACGAGTTTGGAGTTTTACTTCATTGCTACTGGGTTCAACGACGATCAGAAGAAAGTTGACCTCGCGGACGCGGTTTTACGTGGCACGGCGCTAAGTTGGTAGTCCGACCTAAAGACCATCAGACGGTAGCAGGAGACCGGCGGAGCATCATCAATGGCTAACGGCGCCTGTCTCATATCGTCGACTGCAGGTGTTCTACCCTTGGAGTAGATCAACCCACAGTGGCAAGACGCGCTAACGCCACAAACCGACTGGAATTCATTTTCGCGCACAATGCTTGCACGCTTTGGACGACTGAACGAAAAGTCCGTCGCACGGTACAACCTCCCGCGTCCACATCAGCAGTCCAGCGTGGCGAAGTACAAGCGGATAATCCCCGAGATCATCACCGGAGCACACATCGCCCCCGACGAACTCTGTTTTCATTATAACAACGGCCTTAAGCGAGACATCCGGCGAGCAATCGCTATTTTCGGCATCCAAAACGACTTGCCGCGGATTATAACATCAGCAAAAAGGATCGACAGCGTCGACTAGAACGCTCGGATCCAAGAATCCTACAGCGGGAAACCTCTTCACCACAACAATCGCGGAAACGGAAAAACTGGTTGGTGGATTTCTCAACTCCGATGGAAGTGGACGCTGTCAACCAGAGAGATACGCGAACCTGCTACAAAGTCGGGCACATCGCTCGCAATAGTCGGAGCAAGCAGCTGGCCAAAAAGGGGGGAATTCGCAGATAAATGAATCGGGAAACGACAAAGGGCAGGAGAAAGGTGCAACTCTTGTCGGCGAGGAGCGATCTGCGCCGAACGATCGCCCATCTGAACAACCTACATCATCACAAAGGGTTTCTGAGATCGCAAAGTTCGACGAGGGGCACGAGGATGACCAACCGGCAATACTGCTAAAAGTCCAGCCTCGAGGATGCAAGAGTCGCAGAACGGTACCGGCACTTTTGGATGGAGGAGCTTCACACAGCTTCGTAAGCAACGACATGGTTCGCAAGCTGGGTCTGTACACCGGACCAGGGGTGTTTGAAGAAAAAACCATCAATGAGAGATTGTAGATACGGAGACTCCGAGAACTAGAACGACTACAAGTGGGAGATCTACAGGATGTTACGGTTTGGAGATCCTGTCCAATGAGCAATGACAAAATCATCCTCGGACGAGATTTCCTACATCGGCACAATCCGCAGGTCGACTGGAACAGTGGCCACGTCTATGTGGAGACCAACAGTGCCAAGCGACAACTTTCTTTCATGGGACGGAAGCTGAGAGCGGAAGCAGCAGAGGAAGTTGCGGAAGCCGAAAAGCGACCACCTTTGCAGTCGATACCGATGAACGTGTCCAAACACTACATACGACAAGGAGCTCGTGCGTGGCTCATACATCTCGAGCCAATGGAAGAAGCGGAAGTGGCAGCAGCTGACTCATCATCGGCCTCATCAGCCTCATCGGCATCGACGAAGTTCGCGATGGTACCTGAGGAGTTCACAACAGTCATCCAAGAGTTTGCGAACGTCTTCACCGACGAAATCCCGAGAAATCTACCTCCTCAACGAGACATCGACCATCGCATTGAACTACAGCCAAGCATCAGACCTATCATTCGAGGAGCCTATCTGATGAGCGATCATGAGCTGACCCAGATGAAAAAGCAGCTTGACGAGATGCTCCGTCAGGGGTTGATCTGCCCATCCACGTCACTATACGCCACACCTGTACTGTTTGAAAAATGAAAACTGGTGAGATACCGATGTGCGTGGATAATCGGGCGTTGAACAACGCTACCATCAGCAACCGCTACCCTCTTCCTCGAGCTGACAAACTTTTTGACAAAGTTTGTGACAAACTCTTTGACTTTTTGATAAAATTTCCAGCAGAATCGACTTGCGTAGTGGATATCACCAGATACGCGTGGCAGATACTGACATCGAGAAGACGGCGTTCCGCACCCGCTGCGGGGACTTTGAGTTCACGGTCATGCCATTCGGACTCACAAAACATTGCGGCGACATTTATCACGGCAATGAACAATGTTTTCCGACTGTACCTCAACGATTTCATCGTGGTGTACCTCGGTGACATTCTGGTGTACAACCCCACCCCGCCGGAGCACGATGGACATCTTTGGAAAGTCCTCGAAGTTTTATAAAGAGAACTTTTTTCGGAAAACTATCAAAATGCGACTTCGGTTGTCGGTCGATCGAGCTTTTGGGTCACGTCATCAACAGCGGACGGATCACCATGGATCCAATACGTGTGGCAGCAGTTGTTGATTGGCCATCGCCGACCACTGTTCGAGATATTCAGGTTTCTCTTCGATTCGACAACTACTACCGGCGATTCGTACCGGATTATTCTTGAGTGTCAGCGCCTATTTCCGACCTCAATAAAAGAGAAAACGAGTGGCGGTGGAGGCATAGCGAACAATATGCGTTCACCGCTTTGTGAAACGCTCTGGCCTCGGCGCCAGCCCCACGATTAGCCGATCCAACGGACGACTACGTCATGGCCATGGATGCATGAGACAGAGCCATTGGCACGGTCCTTGTGCAAGACCATGGCAACAGCGAACAACCGGTGACCCACATGTCTCGGAAACTGCGAGGACCAGAACTCAACTACGTAGTGCACGAGAAGGAGATGTTGGTAGTCGTGCACGCATTCAAGACGTGGCGATGTTAGCTGGAGTATTGCCGATGCATTGTGCACACTGAGCAAAATGCGTTGAAATGCATGAAGACGCAGCGGAACCTCAGTCGATGTCAAACCCAATGGATGAATTTCCTTCAATCCGGATTCGACTACGATATCGAGTACCGGCCTGGTAAGATCAATGCGGTGGACGCACTCAGTCGCCGGCAAGATTTTATGGCTGACGTGGCAATGCTACAGCTACAGCGAGACCCTTACATCGAGCGACTGTTCGCACGAGGCTACGACCAACACGGCGGATATAACAAGGCAAAATTCTGGTACGACCCACCCTACCGGCGATGGTGCTTCACTCACCAAGTGGTCATTCCCCCGAACAATGAACTTTGCTGTATGCTGCTCGAAGAATGCCATGACACCGGACCGGGTGGGCACTTCGGAGAGGACAAGACGCTGAAGAAGTTGGCGAAAAAACTACTCATGGGACAAGATGCAATCCGACGTGGCAAACTTCTGCAAGACCTGTGACAGATGTCAGCGACAAAAATCCCGTCGCACGAGGCCACCCAAACTTCTGCAATCGCTCCCTATTCCGACAGAACCGTGGGTTGTTTTCTCCATGGACTTCGTCACACGATTATCGGTCACACCTGAGGGTTATGACGCAGTCCTCGTGGTCATCGACAGGTTTTCCAAAATGTCCCAATTCATCCCATCATCGACCACCGTCACCGCCGAGGGAATAGCACGACTGCTTCTAAACAACATCGTACGGCTACACGGTGTACTGAGAACCATCACAAGGGACAGAGACGCTCGAATAGCTTCTCTGAACACTATTTGAACTCCACGGAACGGGTTGGGCATAAAAACTCCCGACCGCCGAAATCACATATAATTCGGCACTTTCCGCCGCAACGGGTAAAACTCCATTTCAAGTGGTGTTAGGAAAACTTCTTGCCACACCAGCTGGACTACAAAGTCGCAGCAACATCCCCACGGTCGACGCCGAGACTTCACCACCATCGAGGAAGAAACATGGCAAACCCTCGCAAGACACAAGCAACAATGAAGTGAGCAACTGACCGGCATCACAGCGACAACATCTTCTCCGCCGGCAACAAAGTACTCCTCGGTTCGGTAAACATCAAAGTCCACGGAGCTGACAGTTTGAAACTCAAACCCCGGTGGTTGGGTCCGTTTGAGATCAAGCGAATGCAAACCCCTGTGGTTGCGCAACTCAAACTCTCCGACATTATGGAAGCTCATCTGGTGTTTCATGTCAGCAGACTCAAGCATGAACGAGACCCCGGAGAGAACATCCCTGGCAGGGATATCCCTCCTCCACCTCCCGTTCAAGTAGACGAAGACACAGAGTACGTCATCGAGGAAATCCTCGGCCATTGACGATGAGGCAAGACGACATAATATCTCGTCAAGTGGTACAGCTACGACGCCGCGCATAACAGCTGGGAACCCTACAACAACCTCCGAGACGTCGATCATCTCATCGACGGCTACTACCGCCGTCACCGGGCCACTTCTGTACCTGTTCCGGGACGTCTCGGCTACAAGGGGGGAAGTGTTACGTACCAGACGTACACAAGTCCGTTATCTTTCCGAGTGGGCATTTATGTTATTACAAAAATAGCCTGTTGCGTCGCGAGAACTGCGACATTCACTCCGACGGTCGAGGGCAAATTGGCCATCTGCCCCGCCCTAAGTGGATGTTCCCAAACCTTCTGACAGCTTCGACCACTCTCGTGAACCTACGAACAGAAGTATCACAACCTTTTGTTCGACTTCTCGACGAACCGAAACGAATCTGAATTCATGAAGATGCATCTTGCATGTTCACCGTCGATTCTTGATGACCCTTGACTTCTCGGCGGACCTTCTCGAACCCAACCACTCACGACGCGACTCCACACGCATCGCTCGACAATCGACCCAACGACCCCGACTATACCTCATTCGTAACTCGACACTTGTACATACATGTTCGATCATTTGGACACTTGTCATCGAAGTANTTCGACTTCTCGACGAACCGAAACGAATCTGAATTCATGAAGATGCATCTTGCACGTTCACCGTCGATTCTTGATGACCCTTGACTTCTCGGCGGACCTTCTCGAACCCAACCACTCACGACGCGACTCCACACGCATCGCTCGACAATCGACCCAACGACCCCGACTATACCTCATTCGTAACTCGACACTTGTACATACATGTTCGATCATTTGGACACTTGTCATCGAAGTACACTTACCGCTAGTTATAAATTGCTCAAGTGTCCCAAATTCTCAATCGTCTTCTGCCTCGTAACTTCAACCTGTTCACCATCTACGCTCTGTTCGGCATAACAATGTTCGTGCACCTTCTTTAGGATATATTGTTGTTTTTCTCTGACCTGTGGATTTGTCAGTATTAATGTAAAAATTCGATTGATGTGGTGTTTTAGAAAAAATTACTGGATATGGGTGACTTACATGTAAAATCAATGGACATATGGTCACCGGCTAAACTCCCGATCGTCCCCATTTTTGGTCGACCATGTCTAAAACGCCCCCATTCAAGGAAAAAATGCCTACGTCGTCCCCATTCAAAAAAATGATGGCTAGGTCACCCCCGTTTCTTTATTAACTTCCTATGTTGCCCCCATTTCTTACAGAATGGCTACCTCTCCCCCATTGTTTTAACAAATTCCCGAGGGTTTGGGTTTACTGATGTCGACGTCGGCGGAGCCTCATATGAACGTCATCAACCATCGTCCACACTTTTGCTCAAAGAACGCAATGGAACCCTACTAACATCGCTCGAGCGCATGGTGGTAGGGATTTGATTTGTTTACATTTGCATGTCGGTTTTGTCGTTGCAAAGCGCTATGTTTGTGCTTCATGGATTCAACACAGAATGACGCGGCATTGGTGATATCATCCACCGAAGCGGACTGGTCCACTTGAGCAATCCACGCCGAAAGTGGACGACGACCGAATGGGACGATGTTGTCCCACCTGGGGCGATATGGGACTGTGGGTCGCAGGACTAAGTTAAGCCCGTTTTGACGTGGACATGGGCAGGTACATTCTGCCCG
Organism: Penium margaritaceum; assembly: GCA_023375785.1. NCBI lineage: Eukaryota > Viridiplantae > Streptophyta > Zygnematophyceae > Desmidiales > Peniaceae > Penium > Penium margaritaceum. The sequence goes on from SZWC01004100.1 coordinate 87,264, forward strand.
CCCGACATTGCTGCCACACGTTCCAAACCATAGGTCAAGTTGGTAGACCGGGTTTGTTTGTCGAACTATGTCATGCACAAAAGAAGACTTTGATTGTGAACCTGTTGTTTGTACCGGTTCGCACTATGAACAGGTACTATCGTGTGTACTTAATGTGCTTCCCCTTCAGTCTACTTCGCTAAGTAAACACCTACTCTCAAACTTTGACTACACGTTGGATCGACATGGACACGGACAGTCGCCCGAATGGCCCGGCACATCATGGATGGGGCACTCCTATAGCGGACTCTATGGCGGCCCATCGAGCATGGGTGACATTGAAGGAAGAGTGGGAGCGGTATGTAGCACGCAACATACAGTTGGGCCATGAAGAACCATCATGGGCCCTACCTCCTGTGACTCCTGAACACATGGCATGGAACTTGGGAGTGCCCATGCCGAGGAGTAGACCGCCCAACTGTCCTGAGCCATGGGAGCCGTGGGTATGGACTGAGCCTCCGAGTCCGTAGTGGCTGGTGATGATGTTACTCTTGTTCCTTTTTAGGCAATTCATGTCGACCTTGCCCATTTTTTTAGGGGCATGTGACATTATGTTAAGGATTTCCTAGCTACTCTGCCCTCATCTTAGGCAATTCATGTCCACCTTGCCCCGTCCTTTTAGGGCCATGTGACTTTCTGTTAAGGATTTCCTATCTATTCTGCCCTAATGTTAGGCATTTCCTGTCAATCTTGCCCCCTTTTTTAGGGGCATGTGACATTATGTTAAGGATTTCCTAGCTACTCTGCCCTCATTTTCGGCAATTGATGTCCACCTTGCCCTGTCTTTTGAGGGCCATGTGACTTTCTGTCAAGGATTACTTATCTACTCTGCCCTCAGTGCGATATCTGACGCACGAAAAGTAGGGTATTTCTTACTCATATTGCGAAGACGAGACGTGAAGTCCGTAACTTCTAAATATAGCTTCAACGAGAGTGGCGAGGTTTGGACGGCAGACACAGCGGACTAGGTGTCCGGAAGGATGTATGGCAGGTTTCCATTGAAACTGATTTTCACCAATGTGCTATACAAAACATCATCGTCACCGTGCCCCCAATTTTTAAAATGGGGGCAACACGTTGATAATATTTCATCGGTACTGGGCGTCCTAGCCATGATTCCCCAGAAGACAAAAAGTGGGGGCGACCTAGTTGTTTGTTTCCAGAATGGGGGCGATGTAGTTAATTTTCTCAGAATGGGGGCGTCTCATACATGGTCGAGCGAGAATAGGGGCAACTTGTAAGTCCGCCCCCGCGATTCGTACCTGTTTACTGTGGCTGTCCGTCGGAACGCTAGTCAGAGTTTTGCTTTCGGCCTGTGTGACCATTTCTAAACCAAACGTCTGTTTGGAACGGCGAAGGATAGCCCCCACCCCCCTTCCCCCACTCCCCCTCCCCNAAAAAAAAAAGAAAAGCGCTGGACTTGCGCTGTCCGCGCTGGAAGAGGCGCGAGCACACGTGTAAAGTCAGAAAAGTCGCGGCTGGAAAATGCCCGCTTGACTTTTCTGACTTAACGGTCAATCTCGCTGAATCAGCCCAAAAACTGCACGGTTGTCTTGTCGGCACTTGCACATGGACAGTCCTCGTGCCCCATGTGCTCAAACTGCCTTCACCTGCAGTTTGATGCTTGTGCGTCGATTTAACAGCCGGGTTTGGCCGTCCATGTGCGACCGGTAGACCTGGTGCGCAATCATTGAGTCGCACGATGTCCTCGCAAGCGTGCAACCAAACAAACAAAAAAAACTCTCACGCGTTGACTTGCTAGCTTGACCACCGGCAAGTCAACCCCCCCCTCCTTTTTCTTTTTTTTTCTTCTCTCTCGTTCTCGCTCGTCGCCTTCCGCCGCGCGGTCAAGGCGGCCGGCGGGTTTCGCCACCTTCACTCGCCAACAGCGCTCGCCCTCGAACTCATGGCCCATGGTGCGCCTCATCACGAGCAACCGGATGTCATCAGCCATGGCGCTCCTCAAGACGATCAAGCGGATGTCATGGGCTACGGCGCCCGTCATCACAGTCAAGCAGACGTCACGGGCCATGGCGCACGCCATCGCAATCAAGCGGATGGCGCGGGACCTCACGGCGACCAACTGGGTGCCTTGGTTCGCAGCGCGCCTCACCGCGACGACGACGAGGGCCTCGTGGACCAACCCACACCCTGCGCCCCGCCCCGCCAGCATGGCCAGCCGGCTGGCGCGCGCGACGGCACAGTCGCCGCCACGGAGGGCATTCCCTCTGAGAATGGGCTTCAGAGGGATCCATTCGGGCCGGCATGGGCCAGCCTGACCGCTGCGAGCCTCGCCGACGCTGGCGGCAGTGGCGCCGAGGCGTCCCCCCCTTTGTCCTCCTCTCGCCTGAATTCGTGGGGACCGGGCGTCGTCTGTATCAACGAGGCAGGAGAGGGACACCCTCTCCATTCGCTTGATTGTGGAGGGGAGGCAGGAGAGGGACACCCTCTCCATTCGCTTGAGTGTGGAGGGGCAAACCTTGCCTTGGGCTCATGCAGTCCAATCGCCATGAGTTGGTCACAAGCGGCACACGCTGCCCATCCGAAGGGTGACCCATGCGGTCCACTTGCCATGGGCGCTCATCTGGGTGTGGCTGCAAGCTCCGCTGCTGATGGCAGCAGCGGCGGCAGCGGCGGCGGCAGCGGCAGCGGTGGCGCCTCCGATGGCGCTGTTGGTGCTGCCAGGGGCAATGGCATTAGCTATGTGCTTGGTGATGCGTGCGGCTCTGATTGGATGGCAGTAGGGGCGGGGCAGCAGGCAGTTTGCCAGCCTGGCATGCCTGAGGTTTTGCAGGCCCTCTTAGATGACTTTGACGAGGAGATGACGGAGCAGCAGCAAGAGCAGCAGCAGGTGCAGCAGCAGCAGCAGCAACAGGACCAACAGCAGCACTTCCAGCAGCAGCAGGAAGAAGAGGAGGGTGAGAGAATCCAGCTGGAGCAGCAGCAGCAGCAGCAGCAGCAGCAGCAGCAGCAGCAGAGGCAGCAGCAGCAGCAGCAGCAGCGGCGGGAAGTTGAGGGCGAGGATGAGAGACACCAGCACCAGCACCACCGCCACCATCACCACCGCCACCACCTCCACCAGCAGCAAGAAGAGAGTGTTCCTTTGTGCGTTGTCCAACAGGGAGCGTTTGAATCTCCCCAAATCAGGCTCCGCAGCGGAGAAAATCAGGCCGTTCCCCTTTTGCAAGGGAGTGAGTCCTTGAGCAAGAGCAGGCAGCCTCCGCTGCAGACGCAGAGGAGCAATGTTTGCCCCTCCGTCTCCCAGCGTGTAGGTCGTGGATGTGCGTTGCAGCAGGATGAGATGAATTGCGGAAGCAGCAGCGGCAGCAGCAACAGAAGCAGCAGAAGCAGGGTGGTTGAAGATGAGGCAACAGGTGGCAGGCAGGTCGTGAAGGACAAGGCGAATGGTGGTAG
>SZWC01004100.1:106581-126395 GCA_023375785.1 Penium margaritaceum
CGTCCTCCTCGTCCTCGTCCTCCTCCTCGTCCTCGTCCTCCTCGTCCTCCTCCTCGTCCTCCTCGTCCTCCTCGTCCTCGTCCTCCTCCTCCTCCTCCTCCTCCTCCTCCTCCCCTCCTCCTCCTCCTCAGTGTAGTTGCTCACAGGGTTGCAAGCGAAAGAAGCCGGGAGTCAACAAGAGTGTGGGGTGACCCCCACAGTGAACACACCATGAAAATCCTGTGGTACTTAGCGATAGGGTAAGTTCCAATAAGCCTGGGTGAGCGTGTAGTTAGTGAAGGACGATTGGTCCTGAGGGGTCACAACATGACGAATGTGGTGGAACGAGTACTCACGTGTGACAAGACTCCATGGATCGGAAATGGCCATACTTAGCAGAAAACCGGGAGGCACACAAGAAGTGAGGAGCTTGGTTGAGAGCAACGTCGTTGACGAGGCCACTCGAGAGCGATGGTCTTTCGTGCGGCCTCGACGCCGCACACGATGTTGAGCCCGACCACCCGATGTTTTTTTATCCGATGGCCGCTACTCGCATTGCTTACCTAACAACCAGACAACACAGCCCCCCGTGCTTCTTGAACAATACACAAGCATGCAGGAGAATATTGTGGCACATCGGCCAAGAGCGTATGTAGCATGCATGCACAGGTCTTATGTAGTTCAAAGCTAGACTGCTCATCGCAACAGGTTAGCCAGGTTATGTTGTGTTGGTTATGTGTCAGTAACATGTAGTGACCTCTGGCCTCATGGCACACTCACCTCATTGATGCAGGTGACTGACCAGAGGGTAGCAGCCTACTGGTATCAGAGCAGCCTTGCAGAAGTTGGATGGCAAATGCACGCGCCGTTCGCGGATCCTGGGCCGAGATCGTGGCCACCATTATGCGACCCAGTAGTCACATGCTGCCCGGACTCTCTCTTGAGCAGTAAAGGGAGACGGTTAACTAGTCCGTTACTTGCGGACAGTCCCCCTCCCTCCTACTCTCCTCTTCTGTCGTGCTAGGGCCAAGCCTCCGCCTTTCGTGGCGGTCCTAGTAGCAGCGGGCCGAGCATCTACCGCGCAGCATCATGCCGGCATTTGTATTGGGGCCTATCGCTCCGCCCCTGTGCAGCACCCGCCACTCTTGGCACCTGAGGTCAAGCAGCGGCTGCTGCGGAGAGAGTGGCAGCTGCCACTCGGTGCAACGAGCGAGCGACGTCACCAACGACAGGCAGCAGCAGCAACACATTGTAGCAGTAGCGCCAGCATCTGAGGCTAGCAGCAGCAACTGCCAGCTAACTCAACAACGGTAACCAGCAATGGCAACAGCATCTGCACCAGCGTGCAGAAACATTAACACGCTACAACAACGACAGCCACTGCAGCAGCGCAACAACAATAGCATCAGCAGCGCAGTAGCAATAGCAGCAGCAGGCTGCAGCAGCCAGCGTCTTGGGTAGCATCTTTCTACAGCAATAGGCTGCAAAGGTAACAACTACGACAGTGCGGCATCCTTAGCATCAGCAACAAACCAGCAGGAGCAGGCACCACGAACTAGCATCAACAGCAGCAAGTTGTCGTAGCAATATAAGCGACAGTAGTGCAGCGGCAACATCTGGCTGCAGCATTGCCATTAGCAGCGGCTGCAACAGCGTGCAGCAGTAGTAACAGGCTACAGGAACAATAATAGCTGAGACAGCCCGGCAGCCATAGCATCTGTAGCGCACCAACATCAACAGTGGACAACATCAGCTGTGTAGTAGCAGCCCGCTATAGCGTTGTCAATAGCAGCAGCAGCGACTGCGCAGCTGCAGTCTACTCAGCTACGTGGCTACATTGTGCAACGGAGCAGTGGCAACAGCAGCAGCCAAAGCTACTCCTCTCGGCGTTCAACGTTGCACGGAAAGCGGCACTGCGTGCCAACTTGCCTAAAAACAACTTTAGCCACTGGAACATCACCACCGCAGTGGTGTACGCAGCCACGGAGGCACCTGGTGCAACACCACTTAGGTAGTACTACGAGGATTTTCAGATGCGTCAGCGTCACACCCTGAGTAGTGACGCTTCTGCACCCGGGATCACCCCACCAATGTCATCGTGGAGTACTCAACCGAACCTTATACGTCCCTCTCACTCAAATGCCTCTGGGGGGTTCACTAGTTGCACGACGCCACTGAGGTGGACGTCTCTATGGCAAATCTGTATGCCACACATCGTCAGGATACTGATGACCTCGCACTCAAGCTCACACGAGCTGCCTTGGCGGTTATGGACACCGCTGCTGTAGCAGTCGCCACATTTGCAACCACAGCTAGGGCATCCCGCGCTCTTGCCTCCATGTCGGCAGAGCGTGCCACTAAGGCCCACATCGAGGCTGCAATCGTAGTTGTGCATGTTGCTGTAGCACTTGCAGACATTGGCATGCAAATTGCTACAGTCGCATTTGCTGTCGTATCTGCCACAACCTTTGCAACATCTGTCATATCAGCCGTAGCTTCTGTCATCCACACCTCAGCAGCTGTGATCATCACATCTGTTTCATCTGTACCATTTGCTACCACCANCTCTGCGGCGAATCTGTATGCTACACATCGTCAGGATATTGATGACCTCACACTCGAGCTCACGTGAGCTGCCTTGGCGGTTATGGACACCGCTGCTGTAGCAGTCGCCATATTTGCATCCGCAGCTAGGGCATCCCGCGCTCTTGCCTCCATGTCGGCAGAGCGTGCCACTAAGGCCTACATCGAGGCTGCAATCGTAGTTGCGCATGTTGCTGTAGCACTTGCAGACATTGGCATGCAAATTGCTACAGTCGCATTTGCTGTCGTATCTGCCACAACCTTTGCAACATCTGTCATATCAGCCGTAGCTTCTGTCATCCACACCTCAGCAGCTGTGATCATCACATCTGTTTCATCTGTACCATTTGCTACCACCAGCCTCGTCTCACCGGATGCATTTGTTGCAATAGTCCTCACCACCTTGGGTGTAGCACTGACCACTAATGTCCTTGCCCCAGTGGTCCCAGTTGCATCTTGTCTAATGCTTTTGCCCCTTGTTCAGTGTTGTAGAACGGATCAGGCATGCTCTACCCCTTATGTAGGTATGACCCCTGGATCTGTTGTCGTGTCACTCGACTATGTTTTGTGTCATGTGAGATATGACTTGTGACTACACCATGTGGGTGAGTGGTTATCTTGGCCAGTTTGTTTATTTGGCCAAGTGAGAGGTCATGAGTTTGATCCTGGCCCCATGCACATGTTGTTTGCTATGGAAGCTTCCAAGAAAGAAAGTCCGTAGCTTCTTGGATGCTACATGGTTGGTCTGTCACCTTGACAGTAGGATGCTTATGTGCCAAGCCCATAGCGCAAGTCTATTGGTGATGTGGCTGGTTCATGCCACTTCCTAGGAATGTGCTTTTTAGTTCTAGGGCTTGACAGATAGCTATAAAAAGACTTGTCTTGCATGTTGATCAATTAACCCTTGCTTGATGCTCTCTTGCGTATTGCCGACTTGAGCTCTTCTTGAGATGTAATGCTAAAGTGTTAGTACTCTTGAAGGTGAAGTTTATCCCTGATTAAGTTTGAGGTGCATGACATATGTCAACAAATGAAGAAGGTGTAAAAGCCTTTGTGAGCTTTTCTGGCTTCCACAGCTTCTCTACCAGAGATGGTTAGCTCAGTAGCTAACATAGGGTTATGGGCCCACTCCTCTAGTTAGAGAAGTTTCACGCACGCAACTGCTAAAGTCACAAGCAGTGAGAGCGCCCTCGCTCTCACCCAACTTCTCTGTTTGCAGGTCTATCATCAGCAGGAGGGGAATGCAACACATATGCACCTTTCCACCTTGGAAGCTGACATCATCCTACATCAGCCTACATTAGCCTACATTTGCTTGCAACGGCCAACGTGAATAGGGGAAGCAGTTGCCTCTTCTCACCAACAGCCTACATAGGCCACAAACGCAGGTACATTGGCATCAACAACAAGTGCAACAGTTATAGTAGTTGTAGTTGTAGGGACGGCAGGGACATGGGAACCAGGGAATCATTCGCCCATCCTCAAGTTTGATAGAGAGGGGTTTGCCCTCTGGAAGTGGTAGTTTGAGATCATCATGGATGATAGATATCTGTTATGATATTTTGACGGAACTATCCCAACACCAAAGGAAGAGGGTGTTGGCCTTGTGGCATGGGTCAAGCTCAACAAGAAGGCTCTTGACATTCTTGTGTCCTCCATGCAACCCTCAGTCCTTTCACTCATCGGTGGTTGTACAGTGGCAGCCGCGGCATACGCCAAACTCGGCAAGGTGTTTCAGTCCTCTTCACTTGCCAACCGACTCTTCATTCTACAAAACATCATCAGCATGAGGCTTGGTGAAGGGGAGGATGTCTCTGCCCTTGTGTAGAAGTTTGAGGCACTCTTGCAACAAGCCACAGGCATGGGGTGGGACCTGGAATTCAATATGCAGGCAATGAGTTTTTTTATGACGCTGCCGGAAAGATTGGGCCCCATGAGAACAGTGATTGGAAGGTGGACTGAAGATCAAGTTTCCTACACCACCATCTACGAGTATGTGCAGAATGAAGCCATGCGTCGTAGCAGCAGTGAAGCAAACATGGCTGCCTTTGCCTCACGGAGTAGCGGCACCTTCCGCAATACCTCCTCCTCTGGATACAAGGGAAGCAATAGTGGAAGGGGTACAAAGCGTCAAGGAAATTACCATAACTGTGGCAAGGATGGACACTGGGCTCGAGAGTGCCATGCACAGAAGAGAGAGGGAGGAGACGGGGATGAATGGCGGGGGGGAAATGGTAGGAAGGATCCCACGAGCTTGATGGCTGAGTGTGCCTCCAATAAAGGGAGGGCGATACTCTGGCCAGGAGCCTACGGCCTTGACTCGGGCACAAACGAGCACACCACTTGCGAGAAGAGAGACTCCATCTCTCTTGCTCCATGCAACAAGAACTTTAGAGTCGCGAAAAGCAAGGTTGAGACAACTGAGGGGATTGGTGACAAGCTGGTCACAGTGGGTGTGAACGGTGGAGATTCCGACCTCAAGCTAGAGGGGATGGTCTACTTTCCCTCCTTCACAGCCAATCTGCTCTCCGTCTCGAAGATAACTGACCATGGTATGACAGTGATATTTATAGAGAAGGAAGCAGTGATAGTCCCTACCAAAAGACATCATCTCCTATTCTGCCAAGAAGGTTGTCGCACAGGTTCCTCGCGTTGATGGACTCTACGTCTTGCAGACCAAAATGAAAACCTCAATGGCTGAATCTTTGACAGAGAGTGATGATGAGGAGAGTAGCGATGTAGATTCAGATGAGGAAGGACATGTTGGAGGAGCGGAAGCACCGACAGTAGACAATTCGACAACAAAACAGCAAGCAAATGCAACAACCGGGGTTGTTCATTCAAGCCTGTGCACATCCTCTGAGAACCTGTGGCACAGGCGCTTTTGGCACGTGGCTCATCGCACATTGGAGCTCATGGAAAAGCAGGAGCTAGTGCGTGGGATGGAGCTAGGTGATGAGGCAGAGGGAGCCGGGATCATGTGTGAGCCATGCCTTCAAGGCAAGGAAAAAAGGAAACCCTTCAAACGCAATGGCACGCATGCTCTCGCACCCCTTGACCTCGTCCTCTGTGACATGTGCGGTCCCTTTCGCATACCGTCAAATGGAGGCAGCAGATGTTTCCTCACATGCATTGAGGACAACAACCGCAAAGTCACGATATACTTTGTCAGAAAGAAGAGTGAGGTGAAGGAGAATGTGCATGCCTTTGTCGTTATGGTTGGACGATAGAGTGCAAAAGAAGGTGAAGGCATTCAGGACAGACAATGGGGGAGAGTACGAAGCATTCATGGAGTGGCTCAAGTTGCAGGGCATTGAACACCACAAAACTACCCCCTACCCACCTCAAAGCAATGGCGTAGCAGAGAGGGTGGACCAGACCCTCGTGGGAATGACAAGGTGCATGCTCCTTGACGCCAAGTTGCCTCCTAGATTCTGGGCTGCAGCAGCATTTACAGCTACCTACCTTGTGAACCTCACACCTGCAGCAATTCTGCAAAAGAGAGGCAAGAAGAAGTAGACACAACAGTTGAAGACGCCTCAAGAAGCATGGTCAAGCAAGAAGGCGGACGCCTCCCATCTCAAGGTATTTGGTTGCACCAGCTGTGCCAAGGTCCAGGCTTGTGAGGGCCCTGGAAGCTTGATGCAAGAGCACAAAAATGCATTTTCATCGGCTATGACACTGTCCATAAAACATATGTTTTATGGACCAAGGAGTTGGACCAAGGAGTTGGACCAAGGAGTTGGACCAAGGAGCCAAGAAGGTCATCCACAGCAAAGATGTGAGTTTTCATGAAAGGTCTGTGAGTAAGGGAGAGCTTCTCGAACTTGAGAATACTCCAAAACAGGGAGAGCGGCTCACTTTCCTTGAGGAGGGAGACAAAGCACCAGCACAATGGCATGAGCTAGGTGCTGCAACAGGCACAGGAGTTGAGGAAGATGACTCGGTCAAATCAGGCTGTAATTTTGTTGTATCTGATCCTCCTCACCATGAGGATGATTCCTCTCCCATAATTAACGATGAAGTAGACCTCAAGCCTCCACATTAATAGAAACAGCCAGCAGGTTCAAGGAGCAGTTCACGCCTCAAAGTACTTCGGCAGCATTACGGCGCAAATAGGGGTGAATGGACAGGCTTCAACTATTCGTTCATGGTTCAAGAGGAGCCAACGTCTGTCGTAGAGGCACTCACGCGGCCTGACAAAACGGAGTGGGATGAAGCAATTCGCAGTGAAGTAAGCTCCATCAAGGAGAATGTGACATGGGTGCTGGTGGACAGACATGTTGGGGCTCACGTTGTGAGGCCCAAGTGGGTGCTGAAAGTAAAAAGGATATTGGACAGCAAGATAGACAAGTACAAGGCATGGGTGGTAGCAAAGGGGTTTTCTCAACGGCCTAGTGCAAAGTACTATGAGACCTTTGCTCCAGTTGTGACGTTCGCCTCCATCCTGTCAATGCTCGCCATTATCACTGCCGAGAACATGGAGGTCCACCAGATGGATGTCAAGATAGCCTTTCTTTATGGCAAACTTGACAAGGAGGTGTTGATGGAGGTTCTAGAGGGGATTGATGCTCCCGAGGGCAAGGTGTGCAGATTGGTGAAGACACTCTATGGGCTAAAACAAGTGCCAAGAATTTGGTACCAGGAGATGGATACATGGCTTCATTCATGGCTGAGGAGTCCTTCATGCACTGTGAGAATGACCCTAGCATGTATGTGCATGATCGCGACAAACGGACCATGTTGGTCGCTTTGTATGTTGATGACCTCATTCTATGCTCTTCTTCAACGCGGCTGCTAGACGACCTCAAGGGGCAGCTGAGTAGCAGATTTGAGATGAAGGACATGGGTCCTCTTGACTTCTACTTTAGAATCGCCATAAAGCGTGACAGAGCAGCAAGCACCATCGGCCTCGACTAGACAAAATACATTGACTCCATCCTCAAACGATACGACGTGGCAGATTGCAAGCCTGCCAAAACATCCATGAGCTGAGAGTGCAAGCTCTCTTCCACCATGTCCCATCCAACGACGCGAAGAAAACTGACATGCTGGACATCCCATATCAGTCTGCAATGGGCAGTCTGATGTATGCCATTGTCGCCACCCGACGAGATATAGCCCATGCTATTGGACAGGTGAGCCAGTTTGTGGCCAATCCTGGCCCACTTCACTGGCAGGCTGTGAAGCGCATCATGCGCTGCCTTCAGGGGACGCGGCACGTGGGGCTCCAGTTGGAGGCATCGCTGGATCCGCGTCACCCCATCTCATGTGCTACACCGATGCTGATTGGGGAGGGAACATCGATGACAGAAAATCTACCTCTGGCTTCGTGTGTATGTTGACTGGAGGTGCAGTGAGTTGGGCAAGTCGCAAGCAGGAATGTGTCTCTTTGTAAACAGCTGAAGCTGAGTACATCTCCTTGGCTAAGGTGTGTAAAGAGATGCAGTGGCTACAAAGCTTGCTATCTGAGATGAAGGCACCACAAGCAACGGCAACAGTCATCAAGATTGACATGTCCAAGAACCCCGTCCTGTCCAGGCGCACAAAGCACATCGAGATCCTCTACCACTATGATTGAGACTTGGTCTACAAGCAGAAAGTGGAGCTCGAGTATGTCGGTACCAAGCTGAACCGGGCTGAAATGCTTACAAAGCCAGTGGACAAGGATCTCCACCAAGGGGGCAGGCAAGGTTTCGGCATGGTCAACGCACGTGATGACGAATGATGATGGTCACTGATGCAAGGTGCAAGGGAGAGATTTGTTGAATGCTTTTACCCCTTGTTCAGTGTTGTAGAACGGATGAGGCATGCTCTGCCCCTTATGGAGGTATGACCCCTGCATCCATTGTAGTGTCCCTCAACTATGCTCTATTTCATGTGGGATATGACTTGTGAGTACACCATGTGGGTGAGTGGTAAACTTGGCCATTTTATTGATTTGGCCAAGTGAGAAGTCATGAGTTTGATCCTGGCCCCATGCACATCTTGTTTGCTATGGAAGCTTCCAGGAAAGAAAGTCCGTAACTTCTTGCACGCTACATGGGTCTGCCACCTTCACACTAGGATGCTTATGTGTCAAGCCCATAGCGCAAGTCTATTGGTGATGTGGCTGGTTCAGGCCACTTCCCAAGAATGTGCTTTTGAGTTCTAGGAGTAGACAGACAGCTGTAAAAGGAATTGTCTTGCATGTTGATCAACTAACCCTTGCTTGATGCTCTCTTGTGTATTGAAAACTTGAGCTCTTCTTGAGATGTAATGTTGAGGTATTAGTACTCTTGAAGGTCAAGTGTATGCCTGATTAAGTTTGGGGTGCATGACACATGTCAACAACGGCAGGTGTGAAAACCTTTGAGAGTTTTTTCGGTTTCGCGGCTTCTCTACCAGAGGTGGTTAGATTAGCTCAGCAGCTAACACATCTATGATCTCAGTTCTCTCTACTACTGCAACTAATGTTGTACCACCGCTCCTTGCCTTTCTACACACCCCCTCATCTCATGCTGACTCGTGAGGGTTTCTCCTGCTGGTGCTCTGCCTTTCCTCTCCCTACGTTAGCTTGCCTGTCTAACTTGGGTTGGACTGTCCTGTAGCACTCTTAGAACGTGCCTTGGGTACTCCCATTTTTCTCACGTCAACTGGGGCGAGGGAAACTCTACTACCATCTGTGTGGTAGGGCCCCTCCGTCGTCACCATGCCTGGTGACGATGAGTCATTAATTGCAGCGAAGTGCCAGCTGAACCTCGTTCGTGTGGCTTAGTAGGAGGCTGAAGATGGCCTCAAGGTGGCGAATGATAACCGCACTGCCATTGCTCATGATGTAGCTGCCATTGTGCTTAAGCGCCTGGCCGATGCTTCCGTCCACCTTCTGATGTTAATCTTGGCACCAATGCGGGTGCCTCTTCCATCTGCTCCTAGTATTGATGATGCAAACCATGTTGTTGTTTTTGCTGAGGCTACCACTACCTCTATGCCATGTCAGCATGAATTCTTCTCTCAACCCTCTTTCTTGGCCGCAAGGCTCACCTCCTCCTAGGAAGTACGCTTCAGTTGTGGGAGTAAAATTGTCCAGTACTCCCACCCTTCACACCTGCTGCTGCTGAGTCCTCCTGCACTGATCGTGCCCTCATTGTTGCTGCACCTGAGACACTCATTGATGACATTGACACCTTCAATGCTGATCTTGCCGCTCAGCGTGTGGCTGACTTAGTCGGTGTGTATGATATACTTCACCACTATCACTGGCCAGGCGGCGTGAAGTACGCTCACCGTTCAGTTCAACACAATCTTGATGTGTACAGACAAAACGACTGGTGTGTACTAGGCTCGCGAGTCTCAAGCTCCTTTGTGAGCTTGGCGAGGTTACGCCCGGCAGCTATTTGCTGTGCTCAGCATAGTGAACGGGTTAATCCCCAAGCTTTTTGACCTCTTCCGCGACGTGAAGGTTGATGGGCCATTTGTGCTCTGGCCAGGCGTTCCAGCCAGTTCCACCAAAGTCCCTGCCTGGTATTGGTACCCTGTGGGACTTCACCGCTGAGCATCCTGCTGCCTGGTGGACCATTATTCAGAATAAACACCTTCAGCGTACAGTTGTTGTGAGGGTTACCGCTGTCGCTACTGCCTCCTCTTCCCCCTCTTCATCTGCAGCCTCTTCGTCCTCTTCCTCTTCCTCCTCCATTGCCACTACCCTCACCTCTTGGGGTTGTGAGCATGGTAAGGGTCATGGGAAGGGCAAGGGAAAGTTTAGAGCTCACGTCTTCCCACGTGCTTGGGGAAGTTGTACGCTAGAACTGTGGCTCCTCTGAGCACTTAGCATGCCCGTGCCCTAATCCACCTGGTGACTTGCACCTTGCACGCACCATTTGTGCTCATTGGACGTGCAATGCTAACACTTTTGCCTCCTCCACCTCCAGCTTCGGCACCAGCACCCACTTTCGGTCCTCCACCTCCTCTGCGCAGGCCTACTCAACCACTGGTGTTTCCTCCGCTCCTCCATCGGCCCCATACCTTTGGGGCTGGTTGCCTCCATATGGAGCACTTGTCCATGTTGGGCCACTATCCCTTGCCTACATTGCTCCTCTGCAGTACCCTCCTTCCTTGGGATCCTTGACCCCCAACTCAACGGTGTCGAATGACGATGAGTGCCAATTGGAGCAATCTTTCCTCCAACTCCTTCGCCTCTGCAATCAGGGAGGTGAGAGTGTGGCTTCACTGGCAAGAGATCTTGCATGCCAGACTGACATTGTCGTTCGTGCAGATCCCCTCGGTCATGTCCACGTGTTATCGTGTGCGTCTGTTTGGAAAGTAGAGCACTGGCAGTCTGTCCTTATTTCCTGTTGTCTTGCTGCCTGTGCTTCGTCTTCTCTGTTGCTACCTGTGATGTTCTCCCCTTGGTTTTTGTCCCGGGTGGCTTCTCGATCTTTCACTCTGGAGTCACCCACCACATAACTTCCGTCCGTTTCTCCTTTGTCTTGTCGGACCCAGCCGGTTCCGTACTGCTTTGTTTGCAATGGGTTGGGCCTATTACTTCCTGTGTAGGGCGTTGGCGTCGTCTACTTCGTTGGTCCCAGTGGTGATCTGTTTCTACCTCAAGTTCTATACGAACCTTCTTTGGAGCTCAGCTTGCTATTGGCGCTAGATGATCAGGGCATAGATATCTTCTCTAGTCGTGATGTCGGTAGTGTTCTTCTTTGTCCCGGCTGTAAACCGATCGCAGTGTGCTAGCATCAACTGGAGGGAGAAAGTACCAATCAGTGGCAATGGCGACCAAGAGGATGCTGGTGCTCACCTCCTAGTGCATGCAGAATCACACGATCATCTTGGGGGATCATGGAAACACATATGGTACAGTGGGACTAAACTGTACTTGTTATTGAAGTGTCAACGTACAAGACTATATACACATGATGACACATCCTAGGCGGCCCGAGGTCGCCGAGCCGTGTGCAGAACCATACAGGCAAGGGATGATTTTTTCCCTTAGATTTACGTAGCTCATTTTCCAGCTTTCTAACGCATCAAGAATCACATGATTCTATGGAGGAACGGCCAAGATATGGTCATTTCCGTGAACCATGACAATCTGCCACTGGCAGCACCACTGGCGGCAGTGACGGCCGCTCGAAGCACCCTCTTTGGCAAAGCACATCGGGGCGCCATTCCGCCACCCTTGGCCCTCAACAAACCTTTATTCATCAATTAACTGGGCCCCAAGGCGTGCTTCGGCCTCATTGGGTCTTCCGAGGGTCGAGCCTTGGTCCTTGGGGATGAATTCCCGTCACCTGTTTTCCCTTGGGCGCGTCCAACCTTTGGCCAGGCGTAACTTCCTCAATTCTTGATGGATCAACCCCGTTCTTGGGTCAATCTCACATGATTTCTTGTGAAAATTCCAAATTCATAATCAGATTGCACATTCAAGGAGGTCTTAAGCCGTGATCAGTGCCGTTGGCACTGTCCAACTTACCCTACCCCCCATTTAAGAGCGAGCTGTCGCAGTTCGCTCTTGGTACTCCCAGAGGATGGCATGCACTCCGCCAACGTTGAAGTTGCAGGCAGGCTCCCATGAGTTGTGGACCGCATGGTAGCCTTTCCACTTGACTAGGTAATCCCAACCGTGGCTAGGACGATGATGGTTAAGGATGGCATCCACCTCAATCTCTTGCTTGCCCTTGATTACCACCAGAGGGGGAGGCTCAGAACTGCAACTAGGAAAATGCTCAGTCGGATCATGGTAGAGCTTGATCTTGGAGATGTGGAACACGTCATGGACTGGCATGGAAGGTGGAAGAGCCAACCGCACCACCACGGATGTCCGCATTTTGAGCACCTCAAATGGACCAAGCCACCGGGGTTTCAATTTGTCCGATCGGACAACGCGAAGTTTGTCGTGCACTGACCTTGAGCATTGTGTCTGCACGTTGGCGGTCTGCTTGCAATTTCTGCTGCTCTTGTGCCTTTGCCAATGCATGCCACATCACCGCCCAAATTTTCTTGAAGTCACATGCGGTAGGCTCCACCGCGGGCAGGTTTCTTGTGGCGTGAAAAATGAAGGATGTGGAGGGCATCGTCCCATTCACCACCTCGAATGATGCCTTACCGATGGAGGTGGACGTGGTGGAGTTGTATGCCAGTTCAGCGACTGGAAAGCGCTGGTCCCACGCCGTCTCGTCCTGATCACCCACTGTACGGAGGAGTTGTTCCAGTGCCTGGTTCGTCCGCTCCATTTATCCGTCAGTTAGGGGATGAAAAGCGGTTGATAGTTGTACCTTGATGCCGTACTGCTCTATGAGTTCTCGCCAAAACTTGCTTGTGAAGCGTGGATCACAGTCGCTCACAATGGACCATGACATGCCATAGAGGCACACAATGTGCTCTAGGAACAGCCGAGTGGTGTCTTTCGCGCTCACCGTATGACAGGTCGCGATGAAGTGCGATGTTTTGCTGAAGCGATCCACTACGACCAACAATGCATTGTGACCTGCCGCTATCACCGGCAAGCCCGTGATGAAGATGATGGAGATTTCTTGCCATGGCTCCTCGGGCATAGGCAAGGGTTGGAGAATATCCGGGGCCTTCGCCCTCCCCGCCTTGTGGCGTTGGCAGACATCACAACTCCGGCGGAATTCAGCCTCCTCGAATGACATTGTGGGCCACCAAAAAAAATGAGCCACCGTCTTCAATGCCTTTTCAGCGGAGAATTGGCTGCTTGGGCCACTGTAATGGCACTTCTCTAAAATCAGCTGCTGAAGTGCGGACACCGCAGAAACCACCACCTGCTGCATGCCGTTCCTTTGCCAATATGGCATCTCGAAGAAAAATCTCCGAGCTTCATACTCCCCATGCACCTCCTATCCCTGTGTGAACAGCTTCACAAGGAAAGCATCCTCANCCACCGTCTTCAATGCCTTTTCAGCGGAGAAGTGGCTGCTTGGGCCACTGTAATGGCACTTCTCTCAAATCAGCTGCTGAAGTGCGGACACCGCAGAAACCACCACCTGCTGCATGCCGTTCCTTTGCCAATATGGCATCTCGAAGAAAAATCTCCGAGCTTCATACTCCCCATGCACCTCCTATCCCTGTGTGAACAGCTTCACAAGGAAAGCATCCTCATGGATGGTGAGAGACGCGGCCCGCATCATCATGCCCGATCCCCGTGAGATTGCGTCCGCTGGGTTGATGCGACCCAGTCGGTACACGATCTTGTAGTCAAAGTGCGACTCGATGTACTCCACCCAACGCACTTTCCACCGACTCAGGTTTGGTTGTGTCTTGAAGTAATTCAACGCGTGGTGGTTGGTGTAGACAGTGTATTTTTGTGCCTTGAGGTAGCACTGCCAGTTCTTGAAGGTTACAACCACGGCGAGCATCTCTTTGTCGTGGCTGGTATAGTTTAGCTTCACCCCACGTAACTTGTACAAGTAGTAGGAAATCGGCTGCAACTCATTGCCAAAATCATGCAAAAGGATACCACCAATGGCCAGCTCCAATGCATCCTTTACCATGTCCAAATCTCAGCCATTGTCGACCAAGTGCAAGGCCGGCGCAGAGGTTAAAGCCCTTTTGAGATTCTTGAAGGTTTCTTGTTTGCTGACTCCCCAAATCTACTCATGATCCTTGCGAGTGAGATTGGAGAGTGGCACTCACACTCCCGCATAGCCAAGGATAAACCTATGGTAGTGGTTTCAAAAACAAAAGAACACCTGCACATCGTGCACGCTACATAATTTGGCCACTCTTGCACGTTCAACATGTTCACGAGTCCATGGTTCTCTGTCAATTGCCAATTATGTGTCCAAGAAATTTAACTTTTCCCACCGCAAAATCACACGTAGAGAGAGCTTTACAAAAAACTTCTTCTTCCTCAAAATCTTGAGAACCTTCTTCACATTCTCCTCATGCTCCTCCATCATCTTGCTATACACCAAGATATCATTGAGGTACACCAATAAAAATTCAGCCAAGTACAGCCTGAAGATGTTGTTCATCGCTGCCATGAAGNACAAAAAACTTCTTCTTCCTCAAAATCTTGAGAACCTTCTTCACATTCTCCTCATGCTCCTCCATCATCTTGCTATACACCAAGATATCATTGAGGTACACCACTAAAAATTCAGCCAAGTACAGCCTGAAGATGTTGTTCATCGCTGCCATGAAGGTGGTTGGCGCATTGGTCAACCCGAAAGGCATCACGAGAAACTCGTAGTTACCATAGCGGTTGCGGAAGGTCGACTTTCCACATCATTTGCTATGATGTGGATCTGGTGGTAGCCAGGTAGGAGGTCGATCTTTGTGAAGAAGCGAGCCATAAAGAGCTGATACAAGAGTTCCTTGGCTTGTGGAAGCGGGCACCAGTTCTTGATGGTCAACTCCTTCAATGGCTGGTAGTCCACACACATACGCATCTCCCATATTTTTGTGCACAAACAGGACAGGTGCATGTAACAAGACAAGGATTGGTGAATGAAGCCCTAATCCGTCATCCCGGTCATCTTCTTCTTGAGCTCCTGTAGCTTTGTGTCACTCATGCGGTACAAGCAGGTGGGTTCTCTCCAGGTTTGAGCTCAATGCGATGGTCCACATCCCGCCTCGGTGCCAGACCCGCCGGAAGGGTGTCGGGAAACACGTCCTCAAACTTTGTACACACCTTCTGAAGCCCCTCGGGCAGCGGGATGAACTTTCTTGGGTTCCTAGATACTCATGAGTCACCCCATGCACTATAGTAGGCGCCACATCCTCTGGTTTGTCAAAATCATCCTCCACGTCTCACACGAACGCCAAAAATTTTACTCCTTTTTGCGAATCGCATGCTTGAGCTGCAGCAAGTTCAACATAGTACGCACCGATTCCCCATTGCAAGGTGCCGACTGCTCCGACGTTTCCTCTCCAAAAGTGTCCTCCTCCACGATCTCTTCCTCGAGAAGACGACATTCTGAACCCGCTATGGGCATTTGGAGCTCACGGTCGTGCCGTTCGGACTCATAAATGCCGTGGTGACGTTCATGGCGGCAATGAAGAACATTTTCCGCTTGTACCTCAATGATTTTGTTGAGGTATATCTCAATGGCATTATGGTATACAGCCGCACCCTGGAGGAGCACGATGGACATCTCAGAAAAGTTCTCAAAGTTTTAGCAAGAGAGAAATCATTTTGAAAACTCCTGAAGAACGACAACAGTCACCGTTTGATTGAGTTTTTGGGTCATGTGATCAACGGAGGACGGATCACCATGGATCCGAAAAAATTGGTAGCAGTTGCTAATTGGCTGACACCGACCAGCGTCCGAGACATCCAAGTTTTCCTCGGGTTCTGCAATTACTACCGTCGTTTCATACAGGGTTACGCCTGAGTGTCAGTGCCTCACTCTGACCTCACTCGAAAAGAAAACGAATGGCAGTGGAGAGACAACAAACAAGGAGAGCTCACCGGTTTGCAGAATGCTCTGACCTTGGTGCGAATCCTATGATTGGCTGATCCAACCGTCGGCTACTTCATGGCTACGGATGCCTCTGATCGAGCCATTGGCACTGTTCTCCTATGAGATCATGGCAGCGGAGAGCAACCTGTTGCGCATATGCCGCCAAAGTTGCGCAGACCGGAACTGAACTATGCCGTACTCGAGAAGGAGATGTTGGTCGTTGTGCATGCATTTAAGATGTGGCGGTGCTATCTTGAATGCCACTGATGCGTCGTATGCACCGACCATCAGGCACTAAAATGTTTGAGGATGCAGCCGAACCTGAGTTGACGTCAAACTCGATGAATGGAGTTTCACGAATCCGGGTTCGACTGAGATATTGAGTACCAGCCAGGTAAAACCAACCCTGCAGATGCACTAAGCCGCTGACCAGACTTAAAGGCTGAGGCAGCGACACTTCAAATACAGCAAGAACCATATCTCAAGAAGTTATTCACACGTGGCTACGACCAGTATGGTGGATACAAAAAGTCCACGTTCTCGCACGAAGCACCCTATTGGTGATGACGATTCACTCGCCAGGTGGTCGTACCTCCAAGCGACAAACTCTGCGGCATGCTGCTCAAAGTGTGCCATGGCAACGGTCCAGGCGGAAATATTGGAGAAGAGAAGACGCTGAAGAGGCTGGCGAAGCACTAATGGTGGGACAAGATGTAATCCAAGGTGGGAAATTTCTGTAAATCACGTAACACGTGTCAGCGACAAAAATCTTGTCACACGCTGTATAAGGCAAGGATGATGGGTTTCTTGTTTTCTTGTGAAATGTGGGGTGCCACAGCAAATGAGTGGGATGTGGTATCAGGAAAGTGATCAAATCCCACTCATTTGCTGACGTCAGGTATCTGGCACCCCGGAATGTTTCTGCACAAGAAGTGGATGAAACAATCCTCACCTACCCACTTTCCCAAAGTTTTGAGCTGTCTCTGTCTGCATTCTTTGATGAACAGGACGTAGTTACTTTTTCTTTGAATCACAAGGGCACATCATGGACATCCCTCCACTCAAACCAGGAGCACAAAGCCGGATGTCTGTGTCATCCGCTGATCGTAGATAATGTCATGTTGCAGCGACCACTTCGACAGCGAGCCTCCACCTACCAACGCTTGTAAGCGACGAAATCCTACCTGCTCTACGTGCTCGACAACGTTCGTGCAATGTCTGTCACGGAGAACCCTAGATGAGCACGTAAGTTGGAAAAGTGCTACGTTCAACTGCCTGTGAACAAAGCCAGCGTCCACTGAAATGCCCGCCATAGATCCACAGGCGCTTCAGAAACAACTTCTTCTATCTTCCGTCATCCTAGTGGTATATGCCCTCATCCCTCTATTGAAGAAAGCCTACTTGTCTGGACCTCTCAATAGCAGGTCTTGTTTTTTCTAAACACTTTGCAAAGCGTTTTAGAAAAAATAAGACCTACTTGTCTGGACCTCTCAATAGCAGGTCTTATTTTTTCTAAACGCTTTGCAAAGCGTTTTAGAAAAAAATAAGACTTACTTGTCTGGACCTCTCAATAGCAGGACTTATTTTTTCTAAACGCTTTGCAAAGCGTTTTAGAAAAAATAAGACCTGCTTGTCTGGACCTCTCAAGGGCGTACACGCGGGAGCTCCTTGAAGCAGAGAAAAGTGCAGGTCGAGTGTATGACATTTTGGACACCGATCCATGGCGTTCCAACTTTCTTACTCGGCTGCTTGGTGTTGTTGGGTTGGAGCTATCACAGTGCGTTTCCATGGAGGAACGTGGTGCGATGTTCCTCAGCAAGGCTGTGGATGGAAGAGGTCGTAGGATTTTATCACTTCCCACTCATTNAGCCAGCGTCCACTGAAATGCCCGCCATAGATCCACAGGCGCTTCAGAAACAACTTCTTCTATCTTCCGTCATCCTAGTGGTATATGCCCTCATCCCTCTATTGAAGAAAGCCTACTTGTCTGGACCTCTCAATAGCAGGTCTTGTTTTTTCTAAACGCTTTGCAAAGCGTTTTAGAAAAAATAAGACCTACTTGTCTGGACCTCTCAATAGCAGGTCTTATTTTTTCTAAACGCTTTGCAAAGCGTTTTAGAAAAAAATAAGACTTACTTGTCTGGACCTCTCAATAGCAGGGCGTACACGCGGGAGCTCCTTGAAGCAGAGAAAAGTGCAGGTCGAGTGTATGACATTTTGGACACCGATCCATGGCGTTCCAACTTTCTTACTCGGCTGCTTGGTGTTGTTGGGTTGGAGCTATCACAGTGCGTTTCCATGGAGGAACGTGGTGCGATGTTCCTCAGCAAGGCTGTGGATGGAAGAGGTCGTAGGATTTTATCACTTCCCACTCATTATGCACAGCAAATGAGTGGGATTTGATCACCGTCCCCCTAGCTTTGATGCTTTAAGGGAATTAACTAGTCTCTGACCTTCTGGAGTCATGGGCATCAAGACAGAGGGGACTGAGGGAAGAAGAGGATCAAAATGCTCTTGCAGGCTACATGCATACGCAAAATGGTCGTCATGCAATGAATGGCTTTGCCGCCTCCTCTGGAGCTCCATGCTGCGGAAGACTCGAGCGGGGCCAAGGTCCTTCATGTAATATGCAGATTGCAAAAGGGCCTTGACAATGTATGAAACTGAGGGACTGGGGCAGGCGGAAAGAAGATTTTAGGAATAATATTAGAATGGCGACATAGGGGGTCAAGAATAAGGAATGGGGCGAGATGCATCTTACTATGATGGTACCCCCAATCTCAAGTGTGGTAGTAATATCCATGTTCCAGCAGTGAGGAGACAGCTAAGCAGGTCTTCAGACCTTACTTGTTCCATCTGCAAATCCCAGGGGCTGAGCCCTGTCCATTCCCCCATCCAGCACACTGTGAAGTAAGGAGTAGTAAAAATCTATGCTTGAGAAGACTGGCACATTTATCCTCCATGGAAATCTCCCCAAGAGAAGAGGATATGACCTCACAAACCTCATGGAAAGTTGTTGGATCAGGAGCAAAGGGGTGAAATACCATTGGAAGAAAAAAAAACATGGAAATTGCCAAAACCAGAGGAGTGAACAACACTGTGGAGCTCATCAGCCATGAGCGAGCACCCAAGAGCAATTCACGGGTGAAGGAAACTAACCCAAAGGCTATCGAAGGGCACATCCGATGAAGCCAAGGGTATGGAGTCTGGGCTGACCATCCACCACACTAATATGAAAAGGCAAGGCACAGATTCTCCCTTCATGAGTGTAGGGCTCAATGGATGGTGGTCTAGAGACATCCGTCTCAAAATCCAGAGGAAGGACAAGAGGGGATGCAGGTCAGAATTTGCTGATGAGATATGAGGAGATGCTATAGGATAGGATGGAGCCTCGTCAGGAGAGTACAGTGAAAAATTAATGGGAGACTGAGAGAGAGGCATGGAGGATGAGGCAGAGGAGGAAGATCCTTCAGGCTTGGAGGGAGGCTATTCAGACAGGAAAGGACACGCCGGAGCATAGATGCTTGGATTGAAGGGTCAAACTGGTAAGGTTCGCCTTCTCCTTGCTGATAGAGTAAAGCAAGACATGGTGCAGAGGCGATGTGGTCGAGGTCTTGCACAAAGACTGTCGCAAAGAAGAGTGCAACACAATATTCAACAACACAATTAAAAGCGAGATACAAAAAACTCCAGGCCTTGGACAGGGCCAAAAAACTGATGAAGAAACAGAGGCAAACATGGGGAGATGATTTGCCATTGCGGTGGTCTTTAGGGGCCCACGCTGTGGTGGCACAACCCTAGATGCATGCTAGACGGAGATATGCAAGTCGAACAGCTCAG
>SZWC01004100.1:126787-144732 GCA_023375785.1 Penium margaritaceum
TTTTTTTTTGCAAAGATCCAACAACAATGAGAAAAGACATTGGTCAGACGGAGGACATCGTGGCCAAAACCACTGAGGAAGTCATGAGGCAGAGGTTCCATGACATCCGCATCCAAGATTTTCAGAGTGTGAGAAGTAAGATGATCAAAGGTAGAGAAGGTAGAGCAGTGTCTTTTGCCTTGAACACAGTTGGGGAAATTAGCAGAGCAAGGCGCCGGAAAAGTGGCAGCATCAAGACCATGTACGGGAGAGAAAACAAAGAAGGTTGTCAATCTCAACTGTGTGAATATGGCAGAGAAAACGATTCCATAACAGCAACGGAGAAACATAAGAAAGATAAGAGATAGCAAAAGACATGGGAAGAGAAAGAGGAAAACAAAACAGACAATCACAATAAAGGACCCAGAGAACAACACGCCCAGGAAATTAGAGAGGAAAGTTTGTGATCCCACAACTGAATATAAACTCCATGCCCTGATCATCAAGAGTGGTCACAAAAACCAGGCTGCCTTCAAGATCAAGAACATACAGCAAATCTGGCAAGATTAGGTCCCCACTAGGAGAAATGAGATGAACGGCGCCAATATCTTAGACAGAAAGCAACTGATTGGAGCTAGTTAAAACAAAATGAGAAGACACACTTGGACTGAGAATAATTAAGGAGCGGCAATAGAAAACCACATGATGAGTGGATTTTGCATCAATCATCTAGAATCCTCTAGATTCTCGAGAAGATGGAACAATCTTCTAACGCAAGGTCCAATAATAGAGGTAGTAACATAGCAGGGAAACAGGACAAACCGTCAATGATCAATCCACAAAACATCAGCAGGCAACGACCTCTGAAAAGCCGCAAATGGCACCCCACGATGTATTGAATGTTTTTGCCCCTTGTTCACTGTTGCAGGACGGATCAGGAATGCTCTGCCCCCTGTGGAGGTATGACCCCTAGATCCGTTGTAGTGTGACTCAACTATGCTCTCTCCCTCTCTCTTTTGAGATATGACTTGTGAGTACACCATGTGGGTGAGTGGTTACCTTGGCCATTTTGTTGATTTGGCCAAGTGAGAGGTCATGAGTTCCATCCTGGCCCCATGAACATCTTGTTTGCTATGGAAGCTTCCAAGAAAGAAAGTCCATAGCTTCTTGGAAGCTACATGGTTGGTCTGTCACCTTGACACTAGGATGCTTATGTGTCAAGCACACAGTGCAAGTCTATTGGTGATGTGGCTGGTTCAGGCCACTTCCCAGGAATGTGCTTTTGAGTTCTAGCACTAGACAGACAGCTATAAAAGGACTTGTCTTGCATGCTGATCAATCAACCCTTGCTTGATGCTCTCTTGCCTATTGAAGAATTGAGCTCTTCTTGAGATGTAATGCTGAGGCGTTGGTACTCTTGAAGTGTATGCCTGATTAAGTTTGGGGTGCATGACACATGTCAACAAAGAAAGAAGGCCTAAAAACCTTTGTGAGCTTTTCAGTTTCGCAGCTTCTCTGCCAAAGGTGGTTAGCTCAGTAGCTAGGAAAGGGTTATGGGCCCACTCCTCTGGTTAGAGAAGTTTCACGCACGCAACTGCTAAAGTCACAAGCAGTGAGAGCACCCTCGCTCTCACCCAACTTCTCTGTTTGCAAGTCAATCGTCAGCTAGAGGGGAATGCAACACATCTGCACCTTTCCACCTTGGGAGCTGACGTCAGCCTACGTCAGCATACATCAGCCTACATCTGCTTGCAATGGCCAA
Organism: Penium margaritaceum; assembly: GCA_023375785.1. Taxonomy (NCBI): domain Eukaryota; kingdom Viridiplantae; phylum Streptophyta; class Zygnematophyceae; order Desmidiales; family Peniaceae; genus Penium; species Penium margaritaceum. The sequence goes on from SZWC01004100.1 coordinate 128,529, forward strand.
CGTGAATAGTGGAAGCAGTTGCCTCTTCTCACCAACAGCCTACATCGGCCTCAAACGCGGGTTCATCGACATCAACAACAGGTGCAACAGCTGTAGCAGTTGTGGTTGTATCGACGGCAGGGACAGGGGAACCAGAGAAGTATTCGCCCATCCTCAAGTTTGATGGAGAGGGGTTTGCCCTCTAGAAGTGGTAGTTTGAGATCATAATGGATGATAGAGATCTGCTAGGATGTTNTCAGCCTACATCAGCCTACATTAGCCTACATCTGCTTGCAATGGCCAACGTGAATAGGGGAAGCAGTTGCCTCTTCTCACCAACAGCCTACATCGGCCTCAAACGCGGGTTCATCGACATCAACAACAGGTGCAACAGCTGTAGCAGTTGTGGTTGTATCGACGGCAGGGACAGGGGAACCAGAGAAGTATTCGCCCATCCTCAAGTTTGATGGAGAGGGGTTTGCCCTCTGGAAGTGGTAGTTTGAGATCATCATGGATGATAGAGATCTGCTAGGATGTTTTGACAGGACTATCCCAGCACCGAAGGAGGAGGGTGCTGACCTTGTGGCATAGGTCAAGCTCAACAAGGTCTCATCGTACTCTACGCCAGGCCGTTGGAGGAACCCCTTTGCTACCACCCATGCCTTGTACTTGTCTATCTTGCCATCTTGTTTCCTTTTTGCTTTCAGCACCCACTTGGACCCCACAACGTGAACCCCGGTAGGTCTGTCCACCATCACCCATGTCCCATTCTCTTCGATGGAGTTGAGTTCACTATTGTTTGCTTCATCCCACTCTGCTTTGTCAGGCCGAGTGAGTGCCTCTGCGACAGAATTTGGCTCCTCTTGAACCAAGAATGAGTAGTTGAAGCCTGTCCATTCACCCCTATCTGCATCGTAATGCTGCCGAGGTATTTTGAGGCATGAACTACTCCTTGAACCTGCTGGCTGGTGGTGTTGATGTGAAGGCTGGAGGTCTGGTTTGTCTTTGATGATGGGAGAGGCATCCTCCTCATACTCCAGAGGATCGGATACATCGGAATCAGAGTCTAACTCCTCGGAGTCATCTTCATGAGCTCCTCTCCCTGTTGCAGTACCTATCCCATGCCATTGTGCTGGTGCTTCATCTCCATCTTCAAGGAGAGTGAGCCACTCCCCCTGTTTTGGAGCGTTTTCGATTTTGAGATGCTCTCCCTTACTCACAGACCTTTCGTGGAAAAGGTTGTGCGCAAGCACCGCACTAATGGACACAAGTCAAATTTTTGCTTCCCCTGTTCCACGAAGGTTCATTGTTCACATGTGCATGATATGTCTCGATGTGCAGCGTCAAACATGTGCACTTGCACATACAACTATTCTATGCACTTTTGGTGTTTGGGGAGGGACCGGAGGGCATCCGGTTCGTAACTCGAAATCCTCCTCCTCCCCCCCCCTGGTAGCTGAGAAGTGTATGTGGCGAGTGCAAGGGGAAGTGCACACAAATAGCATGTGAGAGACAAGAAAATGTGTACTAGTGTACAGTTTGACACGACTTGCAGTCGTCGTCCATCCATCTCAATCGATGGTTTGCGAGTGACCATGCCCAAATTATGCAGGGTTTTCAAAAGGTTTGCGATAAACTTGTTGATAGAAATACACACTGGCCAAGCTTATGTGCGGGAGAAATGCGTACTAGCAAACACAAGCAATGGTTCTAGGAAACCAAGAAGCCACGCTCTACACTAGTGCACATTTCCACACAACCAGCACATAGAAAGATATGCACCTCAACTTCCAGTAACCATATACACTCTCTTGTTTTGCGGCAAGGGTGACGGGTTAGGCTCAAAATAGCGCAACCATTGTAAATGGACGAATCGTCTACACAGATATGCATATGGTAAAAACGTTAAAAACATTTAACCAAAAGCTGTTTTTGTAGATTTTTGTATGATAGATGACCTTCAATGGTCAATGAATAGAGTTCAAAATCAATTAGGGTTAGAAAAGACTCCGTAACAATCCTCAGCCATGAGTTATCGCAAAGTGATGTCTACAATGGACGATTACTATTGGTTCGTGGCTGCTTTAAGATGCATCTTGTTTGACAAGTTTCTGTCGAGGTCAATCCATCATCAAAGCCGCCTCGCAGAAGAGCGTCAGCTTCATCACAGAACAGGACCCAAAATTTAAGGGCTTTGAGGTATTTATACCCTATTGCGTCGGTTGTCCATCTGTACCACTTGGCAGCCTTTCCAGTGGCCACCCTAATTTGTAACAGAAAACAGTACGGCAGCCAGCCTGTCGCTTAAGCAGGGTCGAAGAAATAAGGAAATACAGTGCAGTTGTGTCGGAGAAGGACAGAGGTTCTGCTATATAGGTTGACACATTGGAGTGAAAACATATTTCAGGAAGACAAACTACAAACATAAGCATTACCGTGTTCATGATACAACTATGTCTTTGTTTGTCTTTACATTTCTTTTGAATTACAAGTGTAATTGAGAAAACCATTGATACAACTACTAACGGATAAAATAGTCATACGATAGTTGAATCAAGAAATGAAGATAATGGAATATTTTCCTTCTTATGTTCTATACAAAGTTGAGTGGTTGAAGGAGTTAATGCCATTGATTCACTACAGAAGTTGCCAATGTTTTATCTTTCAATCGTGATGGAATTTATCACTTAAAAATGCGCAAGGGTTCCGAAATCATTATTTCTGATTTTTTTGTTGTATTTGTACACATGAACAACAGTGTATACTAGTGTACACCTTCACCTAAACTACATTCATTCTTTCATACACCTCTCCATTCACTCACCACATGCACTTTGCAACCCCACCCTCCTTTCTCTCTCCCCCCACTAAAGTACCACCAAGAAACCTCAAACACATCACTGAATTCAACACACACAAGTACTCCTACGTAAAACCAATACACCACGCCATACACTTCCTCTTACACTCCCCACATACACGTTTCATCCCTTCTCCCTCCATCCAACCATTACTGACTACATCACTGAAACCGATATACAGAACTATATATCTCCACATGCAACCCACAAACCTTACCATACACCTCCACTCACACTCCCCTCATACACTTTCCACACCCACCCCTCCCCTTGCCCTCCCCATCCACTCAACAAGTACCAACATAACTCAAAGACATCACTCAAATAGATGTACACAAGAATAGATTTTCTTCTTTCCCCTGTGCACCTAACCACCCTTCATAAAATTCATAGGAACCAGCATAGACAAGTGTATGTTTGTACACACAACCCACACATTCGGAAGTAAATCTTCACTTACACTCCCCACATACAATTTCCACCCCCATCCCCCCCCNTTACAATTAGCACATATACTTTCTACCATCCTTTCCCATCTCACCCAACGACCACCAACCAACCTCAAACACATAAACCAACATACACTAGTACAAATTTCTACCTAAAACCCACACACCAAGCCATACACCTCCACTTACACTCACCATATACATTATCCACCCCTTTCCCCTCCATCCTACCACTGCTGACGGCATCACCCAAAACATTGTACACAGTGTATATCTTAGCACATAACCTACACAAAACCGGCTATACAACTCCACTTCAAACCAACATTCACAAGTGTATATCTATACACACAACCCACTCATTTTGAACACATCTCCACTTACACTCCCCACATGCACTTCCCACCCCCACCCCCCCCCCTCCTTCCTTCCTTGCCCAACCACCACAAAAAAATCTCAAACGCATCAACAAAGCCAGTATACACTAGTACAAATCTCTATGCACAACCCATACACCCAACTATTCACCTCCACTCAAAACCATGACATACACTTCTACCCTTACAACCCCCCTCTCCCACCCCACACAACAACCATCAACCAACCTCATATAAGTTAACTACACTACCATACATAAGTACACATTTTCACATACAACCCACACACCCAGCCATACACCTCCACTTACACTCCCACATAAACTTTCCACCCCTACCCCTTCCACCCAACCACCACTGACCACATAACTCAAAACAACATACACAAATGAATTTCTCTACACAAAACTCATGTATCCTACCATGCACCTCTACGTGCAATCCCCACATACACTTTCATCCCTTCCCCTCCCCCATCTACCCAACCACAACTGATCACATCATTTAAATCAATGTCCTTGGCAGTAGCTTGCATGGAAGCTTCCAAGTGTACCAAGCAACATGATACACACTTCACCTAGTGCATGAAATTCCTTTGATCAACTCTATCTTGCAGAGCAGCAAGCAGCAGAAGCACAACAGCAACACCAGAAATAGCATAGCAACAGCAGCAAAAACATATGTGGCTCTGCTGCTGTGTTGCACTGCCACGGAGCAACCGCGTGAGTCGCTTCTGCCACAACGGCTGCGTAGCTTCACAGCAGCGGCCGCAATAGCAGCAGCCTGCACCAGCTGCCCCTACGGTTGCCACAAAAGAAGGAGTAACCAGACCACCCCCTCATCTGTGCTGCGCAAAAGCTGCACAGAAAGAGAGAAAGAGAGGAGGAGAATGGTAAAGAGACAGCATCCAGCAGAGCTGCCATAGGGTCCAAACCCTGACAAAGTTACCATCACATCTGCTGAAATTAGCACACTCTTGCTGATTTCAGCACAGTTTCTACTGGTTTCATCAGTCCCTTAGCCAATTTCTAGGCCGGGACGTCATTTTGTGTTTTAGCATTTTATCTCCTCAAGAAACAATGATGGTTCTCTGTTTTGACTATTTCTGCGTCTTAGCATGCACTAAGCGGCGCACATGGCACCATCTTTTGACAAGGAAAAGAGGCCAACAGACCCTGCCAGATCCTTCATATCAGGCGTGATAAGTCCAAACTTGCAGGTGATCAAAGAGCTCACTCAATACAGAGCGAGATGCATCGACAATATCAGGCACACAGCGACACTTCAGGAGATTCGGGAGCTATTACAAGGGCGTTCAAGAGTTTTTCAGCAGTTGACACATGGATCTGTTGGAGGCACACCATCAGACCAGCAGTTCACCTCTCGCATTTCAGCCAGACAGCAGCACCCCCCTGAACAGGAGCACTCCAAGGCTGAGGAGGAGACAGCTGCTGACCCACATATACGCGAGATTCTTGTGCTTGAGGAACATCTTCGTCAATTGTAGAGGGATCAGAGGCTAGCACACCAGTGGCACCGGTCTGCCAGCACTCCTTGAGGTAGATGACAGGCTTCTCCTTCAGAGGTGTTGCTGTAATTTTCCCCTCGACATGCCCGGGTGTGGTGTCGTGAGGCGCCGACAAACTGCCAGAGGTAGAAAATCCTTAAACTTTGATTTGGAGCTTCAACAGTGCTCCAAATCTCAATGTGATGGATTTTCCTGAAAGCTTACAGGCTGGTAAATATGCTGCAACTTGAATCAGTAGAATCTGTTGAGTAAGGAGGAAGTCGTAGGTTACCAGACTTGGGGTGTGCGTGGCGGCTCAACGACTCCGCAGAATTCAGAATCCGATGGATTTTTCCGCCAGAAAAGATCCCCCAGATGACTGCAGAGTCATCCAGCAAATTGCTTCCTCCGGATCAATTAGTACACGTTGTTACTGTAAGACATAGCCAAATTCGTGGCTCAGAGTCCGCCGCTGAGTAGTACAGCTTGTCACTCAATGAATTTGACAAAATTCTCCCATCAGGTTTGTGAACAAGTCTTGAACACCGTCAAAACCCATCACCAAACTTTATAGAAAACTTCTCAAAATACACCCCAAAAGCACTAGGGAAACCACCACAACATATAGGGAAATCGCACATTCGGAAAGGCTTTTTGATGGGTTCTTGATGTGCAAAGGTGTCGGCCTGAGGGCGAGTGTGCACCCTTGAGGGTCACTAGCAGTGGCTGGTTCGCACCACCAACTGTTTTTGGAGAGACTGAAACTATGGAGGCAACTGGTTCCAAGGATGGCAGAAAACTGTTCAGAGAGTGAGGCAATAGTTTTGGCCTCAATTGAATGAGAATGAAATCTTAATGAATGCTCAAAAGAAGTGGGAATTTATAGCCACAGACCTAAGCTTTCCAGAACACCAAGGCATGCCATACATGAAGCTTCCTAGCAGATTCTACGGCTTCTGGAATGTCCCTTGGTAGGCTATCCTTTTTCCCACCTAGGAAGGCATCCCTTCCCTTCTCTTGAAGCTTCTGCCCCTTTCTAGATTCCTCAGCTTGATTCTAGTAGGTGGAAGGGTATCGAGAAGACCAGGACACCTCTAGATGCCTTGTAGACCAAGCTACCTCTTCTAGAAGGTGTGCCACCTTCCTGGACCCTCACCTAGCCTTCTAGAAACTTTGAGAGGAACTCTAGAAGTTGAGCTAGCTTCCTGGCACCTGTTTTCCACCTTCCTTAAGGCAGGGCAGAAAATCATCTTGTGGAACTCGTACCCGGGCCCCTGCCTCTAAAGGTAGACACCATTAACCACTAAGCCACTTGGGCTTGTCTTTTTGGTGTTCTTTTTTGGAGTCACTCCTGCCATGGTGAAGAGCATTACTCCAACAATCTCCCCCTTGCGCATCACCCATGGCAATTATCCATGCTCAACGTGTAACTCAAGAGACTTGGAATAGCCCAAGCTCCATTCAAGTAGCATCATGCCTGTCCTTGGGTTGCGCCTTTTTCATGGCATCAGCAAGCATGAGCTTTGTGCCACAGTGCACAGGCACCACATCACCCTTTGCAACAAGGTCACGGGCAAAGTGATGCCGGATCTCTATGTGCTTGGTCCTCCGGTGTAGCACAGGGTTCTTGGTCAGGCTCATGGCACTCATGTTGTCAATGTTGAGTGCCGTTGGTTTCTTCTACAGCACCCCAATCTCCTTGAGCAATTGCCGCAGCCATAGTGTCTCCTTTACGGCTTCCGCGAGCGCAAGAAACTCTGCCTCAGTGCAAGAGAGAGCCACACAATCCTGCTTCCGACTTGCCCAAGACACCGCTGCACCACCAAGCACAAAAACATAGCCCGATGTTGACTTGCGGTTATCAACATCACCTGCCCAGTCAGCGTTAGAGTATCCAACTAACTCGAGGGAGCCAGTCCGGGCTCACCCTCCAAACACAAGATGCGATTGTTTCATCACCTTCAAGTAGTGGAGGATTCTCTTGACCGCTTGCCAATGTAGCGGCCCCGGATCAGCAACAAAGCATCTCCTTTGTCCCTCGGCAAAGGCAAGATCAGGTCGCATCACCACCATGGCGTACATTATGCTACCAACTGCGGACTGGTACGGTACTCCAGCCATCTCCTCTTTTTTGTCTTCCGTGCTCGGGCCCATGCTCGAGCTCAGCTCACATGTCGTTGTCATAGGCAGGCCGATGGGGTCGCACTCCTCCATTTTGTAGCAAGGGAGCACCTACTGCACATATTTTTCTTGCCCCATCTCCTGCATGCGTACTTTGTGGTCCCTCTTGATGGGGATGCCTAGGTAGTCGTCAAGCTCGCCCATGTCCATCATCTTGAACTGGCTGCCAAGCTGTTTCTTAAGGATTTGAGCTCTCCCTCATCCGAAAACACGAGGATGAGATCATTCACATAGAGGACGACAATTTGGTGGAGTCCCGGCTGCTTACGCACGTACACACTATGATGCGCCTTGCAATGCTTGAAGCCAAGCTCACACATGAAATTTTCCATCTTGAGGTACCACATGAGCGGAGCTTTCTTTATTCCCTAGAGCACCTTGCAAACACCTTCCCCTACGGCGCATTCACCTTCCCCTACGGCGCATCCACTCCCTCCGGCACCTCCATGTGGACTTCCTTGTCCAAGTTGCCATTGAGGAACGCAGCTTTGACATGCATTTGGTGGATTTTGTAGTCGCGTGCCGCCGCCACCGAGAGGATAGTATGGATGGAGGCGAACTTGGCCACTGGTGCGAAAGTCTCGTTGAAGTGCTCCCCTTTTCTCTGGGCATATCGTTTTGCCACCAGCCGTGCCTTGTACCGCTCCACCTCTCCTTCCTTTGTGAGCTTCTTCCGGAAGACCCATTTGGAGCCGAAGAATTTTCTCGCCCTCTGGTTGGTCAACCAGCTCCCAAGTGCCGTTATCCTTGTGAGAGGCAAGCTCAGATTTTATTGCTCCCTCCCACTCAACCTCATCCTTCTACTGCTGCGCCTCCTTCACAGATTGAGGCTCCTCTTGCGTGAAGAAGGCTTGTGCAAAGCCAGTCCAAATGCCCTTGCCGGCATCGTACCTCTTGGTCCTTCTCCGCACACAGCTGCTCGTGTGGGGTTGTTGAGTTGATTGTTGCTTCTCTCCCCTGTCGGTGCCATCTTCTCCAAGTGCGTGCTCCTCCTTTCTTGGATACCTTGGAGACATAGGCTGACTCCTCGCTTCGACGTCCAGCTCTAGTGCTTCGGACTCCTCGTCCGAAGTGGCCGGAACAAAGTCTGCCGCTCGCCCATCCTTTAGGCGATCCTCTCCGGTTGGTGTTACTGCGAGGACGTCACCCTCATACACGTCCTCTGGTGTCTCCCCCTCAAGGAGTGGCATCCACTCCTCCCTCTTGGAGAGACCTGCCTCATTGTCTGTCCAACGGCTTTTCTCGTCAAACCTGACGTTGTGACTTTGTGCAATCTGCAGTCTCCTTGGATCAAAGAGCTGGTATGCCTTGCTTCCACTCTCATACCCAAGGAAAACACACCGGCGGGTACGCGGGTCCAGCTTGCTCCGCCCCTGAAATGCCTGCACCATCGCATGTGCAACGCAACCAAACGTACGGAGGTGACCCACCGCTGGCTTCCTCCCGCACCACACCTCTTGTGGTGTCCTCCACACCTTGCTCTCCTTGTTCTTCAACGGCTTGGTCGGCATGAGATTCATGATGTACGCTAATGTCCTTGCCGCCTCCGCCCATTACTATTGTGCAAGGCCGGCGTCACTCAACATCAACCGCACCATGTTGAGTATTGTGCGATTTTCTCTGTCTCCGACGCCATTGTTGCTTCAGAATGCCTTCACCTTCAACTCTGTTTGACGCTTCACATCTGCCACAAACTCTTACATGCACGCAAAAAATTCGCTCTTTCGCTTCATAAGGTAGAGGTATACTTTGTGGCTGTGGTCATCGATGAAGGTGAGAAAGTAGAGAGCTCCGCCGATGGAGCTCTCAAGCGGTCCACACACATCTGTGTTAACCACTACCAACTTTGTCGATGCACACATTCCCTTGGCCACAAACAGTTGCCGCGTTGATTTACCAACAATGCAAGGCTCACACACGGTCTCCTTGGTTCCATCAAGGCCGCAGATTTGGAGACCCTGCACCACCTCCCTCTTTGCCATCTCCTTCACCATCGATGGAGAAATGTGGCAGAGTTGGCGGTGCCATAGGTCCAGGTCTCCTTCATCCTTTGTTGCAAGATTGGCGGCGTTGGACCCCGCCCGGCTGCTCAGGATCTTGGTGCATAGTATGTACANCACACGGTCTCCTTGGTTCCATCAAGGTCGCAGATTTGGAGACCCTGCACCACCTCCCTCTTTGCCATCTCCTTCACCATCCATGGAGAAATGTGGCAGAGTTGGCGGTGCCATAGGTCCAGGTCTCCTTCATCCTTTGTTGCAAGATTGGCGGCGTTGGACCCCGCCCGGCTGCTCAGGATCTTGGTGCATAGTATGTACAAGGCATCCTCCCTCTTGGCACGCACAATCACCTCGCTTTTGCCCTCCTTGCGGATGACGACCTCCTTCTTCGTGAAGAGCACCTCAACTCCCTGTCAGTGAGGCGGCTGAGAGAGAGCAGGTTTGCTCCAAAGTTTGGCATGTGGAGCACATCAATGATTGTGCTCATGACAGGTTTTCTATCCATAATTGACTCAATGTGGACGTTCCCTTCAACGGCGGCCACCTCTGTTTTGCCATCGGCCACCGTCATGCGTCTCTCCGAGGTGCTGTAAGTGACAAATGCCACCCTGTTGCAGTAAGTGTGGTGGCCTGATCCGGAGTCAATGACGACAATTCCTGGATCCGTCAAGTCGGTGGAGTTGTACGCCATAAAGCCTGCTCATCTTTGCTCCCTCCAAGCTGCGACTGATTTGTTTTCTTCTTGGGACAATTGCGCACATAGTGGCCCTCTTTGCCGCAATTGAAGCACTCCCCTTTCTTGTCACCCTTCTTGGTGCCCTGCTTTGCACCCTTCCACTTGTCGCCTCAGCCTCCACTGTGAGGATGAACTGTGTAAGCTGAACTTGGTGTCGATGCACTCTCTCGACCGCCACGTCAAATCCACTCATTGTGCACGTACTCAGCAACCTTCAGGTACTCTAGCTCGTCGGAAGGCCAGCCAACAAAGACTGTGATCATGGGACTCATATTGTCCGGCAAGGCCAGAAGGAGGATCATACCTTGCAGTTGAGAGTCAACCTCCCAACCAGTGGCCACGCACTCCGCTGCGAGTGACTCAATCTGCTACATGATCTCCATAACATTTTTGCCTTCTTTGGCTTGGAGGGTGACGAGCCGTTTGAAGATGAGGAGCTGATTGGCGAGGTTAGCTTGACTGGTAAGTGGAGCAGATTTTCGACCATGCTTCTGTGGCCAGGGTGCATCGTAGGATGTGCCCAAGTTATGGCGGGCATAACGCAGACACAAGGAGTGCCAATGGCTTTTTGTTGTGCTTCTTTTATGCCTCCTTTATCTGAGCTGTTGCAGTCTATGAAGGAACAATCTCATCACCTTTCACAAGCTCAGGCAGTCCCTTGTCCTCGAGGAAGACCTCAAATTGCCACCTTCACAAGGCAAAGCCTGTCCCATGAACATTAAGGACAATGCGACTGCTCTCTTGCTTGCTCATTGCCATATCTTACTGTTGGAAGCGTGAACTCAAGCTCGCTTGGAACCCTTTACACGCGTGGGCCCATAACCCTTTGTTGGCCTGAGGGTGTGTTTGCACCCTAGAGGGTCCCTAGCAGTGGCTAGTTCGCACCACCAACTATTTGTAGAGAGACTGGAACTGTGGAGGCAACTGGTCCCAAGGATTGCAAAAAAAGGTCATACAGTAAGGCAATAGTCTTGGCCTCAACTGATTGAGAATGAACAACTTTTTTTTTATTCAAGGCTCACAAGCTTTGGAGTTTTATAGCCATTGATCTAAGATTTCCAAAACACCAATGCATGCCAGATGTGAAGCTTCCTAGCAGAATCTACGGCTTCTAGAGTGTCCCTTGGTAGGCTGTCCTTTTACCCACCTAGGAAGGTATCCCTTCCCTCTTCTAGAAACTTCTGCCCCTTCCTAGATTCTTCAGTCTGATTCTAGTAGCTAGGAATGTATCCAAAAGACCAGGACACTTCGAGATGCCTTGTAGACCATGCTACCTCTTCTAGAAGATGTGCCACCTTCCTAGACCCTTACGCTAGCCTTCGAGAAACTCAAAGAGGAACTCTAGAAGTTGAGCTAGCTTCCTGGCACCTATTTTCCACCTCCCTTGAGGCAGGGCAGAAATTCATCTTTTACGACTTGAACCCGAGCCCGTGCCTCTAGATGTGGACACCATTAACCACTAAGCCACTTGGGCTTGTCTTTTTGGTGTTTCTTTTTGGAGTCACTCCTGACATGGTGAAGAGCATCACTCCAACAATCTCCCCCTTGCGCATCACCCATGGATGTTGTCCATGCTCAACCCGCAACTCAAGGGCCTTTCTCCTCAGGGGAGGCGAGCTCAGATATTATTGCTCCCTCCCACTTAATCCCATCCTTGTGTTGCAGTGCCTCCTTGAGCTTCCTCTTGCGTGGAGAAGACTTGTACAAACCCAATCCAAATGCCCTTGTCGGCATCGTACCTCTTTTTCCTTCTTCCTACACTACTGGTCGTGCGGGGCTGTTGAGGCAGTTCTTGTTGCAGTCCCCTTTTGGAGCCATCCTCTCCAAGCGCATGCTCCCCCTCTCTTGGAGATCTGGAGACATCGGTCGACTCTACGCCTCCACGTCTATCACCGGTGTTATGGATTCCTCATCCGAACTGGCTAGAATAAATCCTGTCGCTCGCCCATCCTCATGCAGGCTCATGCATGAGCTCTGGGTGTCACGGAATAACAGCAGTGCCAAAACTTGGTTAAGTCTATGACGCAATGACTTAAGAACAAGGAGAGTTTACAAATGAGCCCCTAGAGGGCTTATATAAGGACGCTGGCAGCTAGCCCACCAAGCCCGTCAACACCACCAAGCCCGAATGAGCAGGCGGGGAGCAGACACCCAAAACAATACAGAGCATGCACTGCAGGTCTCCTCAAAGCACCGGACTAAAACTCTGAGTGCTTGGGTCTCAACCCACCAAGAAAACACACATCGTGTAGAAAAAACACGCGTTGAGACACCCAAAACTACTGCCCAACTACCGGTAGCTCACCTTCCGCAAGCAACGATCACTCAGTCTCCCGTGGCATCGGTACAGATCACCGAGTGCCCGGGTCTCGACCGCTGATAGGATGCAATCAAGGAGGAACAATGAAGCAACCAGAAATCGGTCTCTCATGGCACTGGTACAGACCACCGTGTCCATGGGTCTCGAACACTGAGAAAATCCTACAAAGCATGGAGAAGTGAGTCACGTTGCAAGGATGCATCAGACATGTCACACAAACAACGTGACACCTGTTGAAGCATTACGAAGGCAAAGCGTGAGGTGCTCACTGCATGCAATCCTCTGATGTTCAAACAGCTCAAAGCGCACACACACCAACAACCCGTTCAGTGTAGCCTTTGCTTCTGGAGGGTGATTTCATTCCGCGCATTGCCACTGGCCCGTCGAAACCTTTGACAGAATATGCTTGAAAGCTTGGCGACGCATCCAGTTGTGTGTCTATGCAGTGCCAAAATGTTGTGCAAATTTACCTTTTTGTTAAATAAAACATTCCTGCCCCGCCACCTAGTGCCGTTGTTATCATGTCGTACAGGACAGGGCATGAATACTCAACAGTACGTGAGTAGGGCAAGCTTTTCCGTGAATACGGTGGCAGGGCAGACTAAATGTTCAACATGGCTCTTAGGGCAGGCAAGCTTTTTCCGCGAAAGGTGGGTAGGGCAGATGCCTATGTGAGAAAGTGNCAGAACATGCTTGAAAGCTTGGCGACGCATCCAGTTGTGTGTCTATGCAGTGCCAAAATGTTGTGCAAATTTACCTTTTTGTTAAATAAAACATTCCATCCCCGCCACCTAGTGCCGTTGTTATCATGTCGTACAGGACAGGGCATGAATACTCAACAGTACGTGAGTAGGGCAAGCTTTTCCGTGAATACGGTGGCAGGGCAGACTAAATGTTCAACATGGCTCTTAGGGCATTATTATCTTGTGAAGTGGCTGGTAGGGCAGGCAAGCTTTTTCCGCGAAAGGTGGGTAGGGCAGATGCCTATGTGAGAAAGTGGGTACATGCTCTCTCCCTCCACTGCCAGGGACGATGGGGTAATTTTTTCTGTGGTTTCTCTTTTCGGGTTACATAGTAACCCTATTACGCTTTAGTGGTCAAATAAATTAGTTTTTCCGCATTTGTCTCAGCACCGACAATCACGCAGCGCGTTTTTCAAATTTTAATGTTGTTTTCGCTCTCTGCGTCACTCCTTGGACTTCGAGCCTTGCGAGGCATCGGATAGAAAAGGCTACTTGTCCCCGTCCAAACACGGATTTTTTGCGTAAGAAGGAACCTGACAGGATGGAATTGGATAAGCAAAGCAAGTGAGCTAAATAACGGATAGTACACTTTGTGTAACGAACTGAACGGGAAGCTTGGCCAAGCTTCCCGTCCAATCAAGTCAGTTGTTTGGCTAGACTAGCCAAACAACTGATCCGGAATAAAAACGTCAGCAGAAAACAAGTTGCGGTAGATTAACGCAAGATGAATACAAAACCTTATAAAATAGTATAAAAGTACTCAATTACAATTTATTTATGCAAAATTTTCATTTGGCAATCCCACATTTTCCTTTTTGCCTAGAAAGCATTCATCATTACCCAACAATGCACAAAAACATGTTGGGCAGAAATACTCCAGAGCCCATGGTCTTGGTCGATAGATCCGCGGTGTCCAGAGTCGAAAGCGAGCCAAATACGGTGCCCAAAGTCAAAACCGACACGCATGCGGCGTCCCTAGTCGGAATCGAAATGACTGCGGTACCCATGGTTTGCAGTTTCCGACACGAAATCAAAATTTATGTCTATGGTACCCACTATTCGCACGAAGTATTCAGTCTTCATGGACTTGCATGTTGTAAAGAAACCTCGCATGATGCCAGCCTGGGCAGGCAGCCTCTGCTTCGTTTTGTTGTTTACCGTCGGTCGGAAACAGTACATTTTAATCGCCAATGAATGCTCGCCAAGTGGACGCGGCCACCGGCAATGAGATATTGTCCACGGTGGAGTTTGCCGACGCCGTGCGCACCTTCACCCAATGTCGGCGGCATGTGCCGACGTCCACTCAGGGTCACGCAAACAGGTTCTTGTAGTGAACCGCTTTTTGTACCGGTTTGCACAATCAACTAGTACTATACTATGTATTGAAGGTGTGTCCCCGATAGTACACTGCGTTAACTTTACTCCTACTGTCGAACTTTGACTCACACGTTCGCTGGACATGGACAACGACGTCCGTCTGAATGGCCCGACACATCATGGATGGGGTACTCCCGTAGCGGACCCTGTGGCGGCACATCGGGCATGGTTCGCATTGAAGGAGCGGTGGGAACGCAATGTAGCACGCCACCGAGAGTTAGGATATGAAGAACCACCATGGGCCCGACCTCCTGTGACTCCGGAGCACATGGCTTGGAACTTGGGAGTGCCCATGCCCAGTAGCAGGCCGCCCAATTGTCCCGAGCCATGGGTGCCGTGGAAATGGACCAAGCCACCGAGTCCGTAGCGGGCATTCATTGATGAAAGTTTGGGCATCTGAGTTTTAATGCAATGACAATCCTGGGTATGCGAGTATTACTTCACTGAAAACTATGGGCATCTGAGGTTTGTTTGTCAGACATTTCTGGATATGCGAGTATTGTCTCAGTGAGAACAATGGGCATCCAATGTTTATTGCATTTACAATTGAGGGTATGCCAGTATTATGTGAGTGACAAGTATGGGCGTCACAGGTTTTTTCCATTGCCAAACATGAGTATGTGAGTATTATCTCAGTGACACACATGGGCTGCCGTGGTTCATTGCATTGTCATTTCAGGGTATGCAAGTGTTTTTTCAGTGACATGTATGAGCAACCGGGAAATATTCATTGCAAAACTCTGGGTATGCGGGAATAATTTCTCTGCCAAAAATGGACATGTTGTGTTTATGTGAGTAACATTATCGGGCACAAAATTAATATGACATTGACATCTATGGGCACTGCAGTAATGTTTCTTGGATCACTATGGGCACCACAGTCTTATAAAAGTGCATAGTCTGGGCATGGTAGCAATGTTCATGGCCCAAGTATGGGCATTGTTGAACGCTTTCACTGACAATTTTGGGCATGCAAGTAATAATGCAGGAAGTACTACCCAGTCCACTCTGGATCTAACTACTTTGGATCCAGTACACTACACAGCCATAGGGTTTGGCACAAGTCGCATCCACATCCCTCACATCCTTGACATCCCAGTGCATCATAGAATATGTCCTCATCGTCATCAACAGAGTCAATGTTGTCGTCTCCTCCCTCGTACAAGAATTCTTCCCCATGACTCTCCTCTACCTCTGCTACAGTAGTGTAGGCATCCACTTGACATGCGTTGTTTTGTGTAGCTGTACACTNCCATAGGGTTTGGCACAAGTCGCATCCACATCCCTCACGTCCTTGACATCCCAGTGCATCATAGAATATGTCCTCATCGTCATCAACAGAGTCAATGTTGTCGTCTCCTCCCTCGTACAAGAATTCTTCCCCATGACTCTCCTCTACCTCTGCTACAGTAGTGTAGGCATCCACTTGACATGCGTTGTTTTGTGTAGCTGTACACTGGCACATGCCTACGTATCTTGTTCTAGTTGGCGGCCACAAGTAGGAGAACAGTTTTTGACACACCAATGTTGCACCAACTCCCATGAGGAAGATGATAGTCAAGTCGTCTTAGTCAGAAGAACTCATGTTTCTGAATCCTCCAAACTATTCATGCAAAGAAAATGAAATGAAGGTGTGAAGAGTCCATATGTACACTTGGTTTCTCAATGGTGCAT
>SZWC01004100.1:166939-181082 GCA_023375785.1 Penium margaritaceum
GGCAAGTTTATTTTTGACCGCGAGGATTCTAGCTGCACCAGCGTATCCTCCAGCTGAAAAAGATATCTCAAGCTGCCTTTTGAATTGCAGTTCCTCTTCTACTAGGACAAAATACTATGACGTTGCTGGGGCTGTTTTGATAAGCTCGAGGCTATTGAAAAACGTTTGATGCTCTGTGGTGGTAATTTTTGGCGTTGCCTTTGTAAAACGCCGAGCATAATCCGGTGGTTCACGATAGCCACATGTATTTTCTGAATGATGAACGGATGTTGGATTTGTTCGCTTCACTCAATGGTGTCTTGTGTATCATGGAGCATTTGAAATATTTGTGCATAAAGCAGGCTTGTGCGATGGCAAAGCTGCGTGTTTTCAACCACTGCGTCCCCTCCACAACTGGCCGCTTCCACACGTACTACGAGAAGGCATTGGAGGTGAGACCACATTGCATCACGCACTTGTAGAAAACGTCCTTTCAGACGCTCTTTGTCAGAGAGTCGGTTGCTCGCTTAGTGCCTGACACATGCACGAGTTCAATCATGCTGTCTTTGAACTTTGAACGGATCCACTGCCCACGAATGTCAATGGGCTTTGTTTGGTCTTGCAATTTTGTCAAGTTTGCAAGATCAATTGCAAAATTTTTGTCAAAAAAATAATTCAACTACGTTTGAGCAAATCCGATGTCTTTCAGGAAGTTGCAAAGATACGTGACCTCTTAAACTACTAAAGTACCTGCCACTTACTCACAATCTTTGAAGCTGAGTGTGATGAGGTTCTATTACTTGCTGGACGAAGACACTACTACTCTGCCAAACAAGAACACAAAACCTGTCGTACTTCGACGATCTTCCTCCGTTCCTCCAAAATGTGCGTTGGCAAAGCTCTCAAGGTTAAGGTTAGCTGACGTCCCAAAAACAAGACTGGTGTCCCCTATCGTATTTAGGTAGCCTAGTTCTCTAACGAGCTCCTTGCACGCCACCTCACTACAAGACTCATTGTCGCATGCCAGTTTTCTCATGGCAAACTACAAATCCGGTCATGTGCTACTTGCTGTGTGCTTGAATCAATCGACTCTGCCGTGAAAGTCCGTCTCGCTCCTCCCCTTCTATCCCTCATGAGTCAGTTGTTACTGTGACAGATGTGTTGGCACATGTAGAGCGAGAACGTTGAATTTCTTGCAAAATTTGCGAGCATATGTCTACTAGCTTTAGTGAAGGGTATGCGCTTCACGGTCGCGTTCGATGTTCATGCCCAGGTAGTACTCAATGCTAGATATGAGTATCACATTGACTTCTTGCGCCATGGCGGCTGCTCTCGTTTTGATGAAGTATGGCAATAGACCAATGATGAGAAGGTCATCAATGTAGAGTAGCACGTAGCAGTCTTGATTCGTGTCTAGCGATGGCGGATGTAGGAAGAGGCACTCCTCGTTGGCTGATGGCTCAATATCAAGAGACTCCAGTACTGCTTGTAGCTTCTTGTAACAAAATAAGGGGCTTTGCTTAAGTTCGTACAAACTCTTTGCCTGTTTGCACACTCTGCGTATTTGTTGTCGTAGCCCTCTGGTTGCTTCATGTAGAATGGCATTTTTTAGTGTCCATCTCACCATGTATAATGGCATTTTCTATGTCAAGCTGTTGCACTTCGTGGTAGATCACTACTGCAACTACCAGCATGATGCGCGCGGTGGTGTAGAGGCTCACATGAGCCCAGGTGTTGAAGAAGTCTTTTCCTCCACTTGTGTNTAAGAGTCGTAGAATGCCTAGAGTAGAGCAGGCTCAATAGAGTGCTTAGTCTTCCAAGCAAAGCGCGTCAGGTTCTCGAAGAAGATAACATCTCTGTTGGTGATGATGCGATCAGTGTCCATAATGTAGAACTACCATCCTTCATGTTAGGGCTTTGGCTGAGGAAGACGCACCATGTTGCTTTTTCTGCTAGCTTCCGTCGACGTTCCTTTGGGACATATAGCACAGCCATGCACCTAAAAGTGGGTAGCATGGAGATGTCTAGTTTGTTATCCTACCATGCCTGGAAGGGTGTCATGCTTCATAGCAACACGTGTGGCACGCGGTTGCGTACCCACACTGTTTGCTGCAGTGCAAATGGCCACCACGCATTGTCGTGGGTTATATC
The DNA here is from genome assembly GCA_023375785.1 of Penium margaritaceum. Lineage (NCBI taxonomy): Eukaryota > Viridiplantae > Streptophyta > Zygnematophyceae > Desmidiales > Peniaceae > Penium > Penium margaritaceum. The sequence goes on from SZWC01004100.1 coordinate 169,070, forward strand.
AAGCAGCATTGACTTTAGCGTCTCTTGCATTGTGCAGTTTGCACTCTCCGCCATACCATTTTGAAATGTAGTGTATGGCATAAAGAACTGTTTCACAATACCAAGATCGTCTGATTGAGTGGAAAACTCTGTGCTTGTGTACTTGCCAGCACCATCTGATTGCAAAACTTGTAGTTTCCTGTTGCTTTGCCTTTTCGCCATCACGAGCCACTTCAAGAAACATGCTTGGGCAACGTCTCTCATTTGGAGTGGATAGCTTCAGACCATCCTTGTGGAATTGTTGAGGAAGAGAAGACAGTACCGATGTCCTCCGTAGACTATGGCCATTGGTAGAGGTCCACAGATGTTGGTGTGGACCAACTTTAGCTTTTGATGGAAATCGCACTTTGTTGCCACAGGAAACATCTGTCATGGTAATTTGGGCCGCACGCCATCTTCACAAGGCTCTACTGCATCCGTACTGCAGCTGTCCTTGATATCAAGTCTGTTGACCTGCTCGTGCTTCTGCATTGTTTATACGATTTGGGTATTGATGTGGCGGAGTTGTTTTTACCACGAACCGAGGTCTACACCAAGAACTGGTGGAGATTTGCTACTATGAAGGGCGTATCTAGCCCTCTTCTTGGAGCTGGTGTTGCAAAGTTCAGCTATATCATGCCGTATAGAAGAAGGAGACCTTCAACGAAGGTCTCGCCTTCACAAGTCTTCAAGGTGACATGCTCTCCGTCACTGACGATAATTGCACCCCTCTTCATCTACTACCCAAGTGAGAGGAGGTTTAGCACGATGTCAGTTATGTACAGCACGTCCACAAAATTGACCTGGACACCGTTGTACCCATTCACTTTCATCTTTCCTTTGCTCAGAATAGGCACTTGCTGCTTGTTGGCCACCATAACAAAGCCTTTTGAGCAGGGTTCCAGCCCGTGGAGGCAGGCCTTGTCATGGGTGATGTGCGAAGTGCACCCACTTTGAAGGTACCACACGTAGGTGGAGCGGACCAGCTCATCACTCTTCTTGGTTGAGAGGTACAGTATAGGTCCTGTGTAGTCAAACTGCTTCTCCTAACCTCCATCCAACTTGTTGACCTCTGTGTTCTTGCCTTTCTTTGGTTGCTTCACCTTATCTGTAGCTGCCTTCTTCTCCCCCTTTCCTACCGAGTTGTTTGCTTTGCAAATTTGCTATTGCTTTGCTTGCTCCTCATCCCACATCCTTTTCTTACACTCGCGCTTCATGAACCAAAGCTTCTAATAATGGCACTCAATCACAGGTTGTGACCTTGCATTCTATTTGCATTCACTGCGGATGCTGGTGTTTGGTCCTGAGTGGGCGGACGACTGGGTGGACATGGAGTTTTGCGTGGATTGGCTGTTCCTCAAGGGCTTAGCAGTGGACACGGCAGCGCTCACACCTTCGTAAGTTGCATTGCTTAGGATTCCATCCTTCTCTCTTTTCAGCTGCCGACCGCATTGCTCGATCAGAAGGATCTTGCAAACGTATGCTTGTGTGAGCTTTGCTTCATTCTTGAACTTGAGTGCTTTCCAAATGTCGTCCTAGTCCAGTGTCAGTCCGTTGAGGAGAAAGGTAAGAGATACAGGCTTTGAGACAAGAGCGTTTGTCACTACGAGCTAATCACGAAGTGACTTTGCTCCGTTGATTTAGGACTCGATGTTGTCGAAGCCGTTGAGGTTTATGTGTGATTGTTTCCTTAGGAGATGAGATTTGAAGGTTGAGTTACGAGACATGTAGGTCCTCAGCAGGTAACTCCAAGCTTGGTGAGCTGGCTCAAGAATCTCCTCGTACATCTGTATGTCTTGCTGGATGTGAGGGGTCAGATGGTCGTTACGCACCATGAAAGCAGCTTGGGTAAAGTAGTTGTACTCGGCCACCACACTAGACACTAACCCAGGGGGTGCAGGCGTGTAGTGGTCATTATTGAACTTCTTGATTTTGTGAATGTGGACTGCTTGTTTGAACTTGTGCGCCTGGTGCGGGAAGTTCTCGCCATCAGATTTGTCAACCTTGAACTTGTGCAGATATAGTGAGGCTACTCCTTGGATAACACCGTCCCCTAGGCCTTGGTACGCTTTGCCTTGTGCTGCCGNTTTGCGTGGATTGGCTGTTCCTCAAGGGCTTAGCAGTGGACACGGCAGCGCTCACACCTTCGTAAGTTGCATTGCTTAGGATTCCATCCTTCTCTCTTTTCAGCTGCCGACCGCATTGCTCGATCAGAAGGATCTTGCAAACGTATGCTTGTGTGAGATTTGCTTCATTCTTGAACTTGAGTGCTTTCCAAATGTCGTCCTAGTCCAGTGTCAGTCCGTTGAGGAGAAAGGTAAGAGATACAAGCTTTGAGACAAGAGCGTTTGTCACTACGAGGTAATCACGAAGTGACTTTGCTCCATTGATTTAGGACTCGATGTTGTCGAAGCCGTTGAGGTTTATGTGTGATTGTTTCCTTAGGAGATGAGATTTGAAGGTTGAGTTACGAGACATGTAGGTCCTCAGCATGTAACTCCAAGCTTGGCGAGCTGGCTCAAGAATCTCCTCGTACATCTGTATGTCTTGCTGGATGTGAGGGGTCAGATGGTCGTTACGCACCATGAAAGCAGCTTGGGTAAAGTAGTTGTACTCAGCCACCACACTAGACACTAACCCAGGGGGTGCAGGCGTGTAGTGGTCATTATTGAACTTCTTGATTTTGTGAATGTGGACTGCTTGTTTGAACTTGTGCGCCTGGTGCGGGAAGTTCTCGCCATCAGATTTGTCAACCTTGAACTTGTGCAGATATAGTGAGGCTACTCCTTGGATAACACCGTCCCCTAGGCCTTGGTACGCTTTGCCTTGTGCTGCCGCATGTGGGAGTGGCACAAAGCCTTGTGCCATGGGCTGCGACGAATGTGGTGGCATTGCTACTCCTACATGAACAAGTGCTAGTTCTTCCGCAAAGGGTTGCGGTCCCTGTTCTTGTTGCATCTTCTAGTAGTGTTCCATGGGTGGCACCATCCGAGCTTGTTGTGGCTGTTGAGCCTCGAACGGTTGTGGCATGCCTCCTTGAGGTGGTGTAGCTGGCTGCACCTGGGGAGACATGGCTGGTTGCATGATTGCAGGAGGGCTAACTCGAGACAGATGTGCAGATGATCCTTGTGAACCATGTTGCCAATGCATCTGCTAGTGCATTGCTAAAGCTGCTGCTTTTGAAGCTGCTGTTGCTGAGCCCATGCTAGTTGCTGCTGAAGTCGTGCGATTTTAGATGGTTGAGCCGCATGTGACTATTGTAGTTGTTGCATCTGCGATCCTTGAGCTGCATCAATAAGCTGTTCTTATTGACGTACGAGCTCTTGAGCAGCAATCTTCTGTCTCAACGCCTCCCTTTCTTCCTCCAGAAATTGACATGTTGCGGCTTCTTATTGTGCCATACGTTGTGCCTCCTCAGCCAAGCGTTGCGCCTTTGTAGCTTTGCGTTGTGTGTGGTCTGCGACATGGCGCCTCTGCTCTTGGCCCACGCGCATGCCATGTAAAACTGATTGGTCATCAAGTGCAAGAGAAGATGACTGAGCATTCTCCTTTTTCATGTTCCTTGTGCTTCTATGGATGTGGAATACCGCTCACAAGCGTAAAGTGGCGTCACCTCTCCCTCTTACCCAACACTTGTACAGGGCTGGTGGACGTCTTCACCACCAACGAAATCTGCTGCTATTGTTGCTACAAAATTCTGAGAGTTCTACCTGGTGCTTTGATACCATGTTGATTTTCATGAGACAGGGAGCAAGGGCTAGGACCCTTGCTGGTAGGATCTTTTGGTGATCAGAAGTGTAGCTTGTACAATACTAGGGCAAGGGTTGTGATATTTGGACTAAAATCTTGATTGATACAAATAGAAAGATGGTACATGAAAAGGCTGAGCACACTAGCCCAGCACAGCTCCGGGCCCATAGAGGGGCAACACCTTGCTAAGCTTTGTAGGTCATTGTGGCAAGGGTCTTACTGTAGTCTCCAGGTTGACTGGCCTCCAGGGTAGCCTCCACCCACAATGCCAGGCTTTGCCAGGCTTATAGGGGCCTTGGAGGGATCTGTAGCAGAGTCTTGGTCAGTGGTCCACAGTCACAAGCTTGAGCAAAGTTGAGTTCTTGCAAGAAGGTGAGACAGATGTGAACTGAGAGGAGCTTCTCCTTTTATACCTATATATCTGATAAGTTTACCTCGTGATGGAGAATTTTCCTTCAGGTGGTTCAGGTCTGTTGCCTTTTGAGGAAGCTTCCTTTCAAGTGAAGCTTCTTGTAGGTCAGAGTTGTTACTGGCATCTCTGCTTCCCTAAGGAGGAACTTCCTCCATAAGGAAGCTTTGTCAGTGCTTTGAGTGATGTTTCCAAGAGAGGTTGCTTGCTCTTCAGGCTTTCCTATGAAGGTCGTTTATCTTGCCATGCTGTTGCTTCGGATCCGTTTATCAGGAGCCTCCTGAAGCTTGTACCAAATTGGCCCATGTAGATTGAAGAGCCGAGGCTCCATGTGTGATTATGGCGATGCGTTGTGGAACTCATGCCAAGGGTGCATGAGTCTTTTAGAGGACTCCTTGACCAGGATAGGTATGCAATGCTGTGTAGTAAGTAGCACCCCCCTGCTAGAGCTAACTAGAGGCATGCACAAACCTCTTGCGCATGCCAGCACACTATATTTCACACCAGGCTCTTTAGACAGCTTCAGGGCTGGTTGCTTGAATTCATCCGGCATGTATAGGAGATAATTCCCAGTAGACGTGGGCCCGGGAATTGTCCATGAAGTCTGTAACTCTCCGCATACTACTCTGAATGCAGTGCCGTCTTCACCATATTAGAGCTTGACACCAGCGTAGTAATTGCACATCTCTGAAACCTGGATAGTTCATAAGTCGAATGTAGGGAAAAGTGGTTATCACATTATTGTGTTCCTTGAGCAATTTGAGAGTAGTGATATCTTGTTGACAAGTGTCAAAACTCTTGAGTAGTAAGAGGGTAGGAAAAATATTGCATTAGTTTGAACGAAAACATTGTAAAGTTGGGGCTATCAGCTGGATTGTCCTTGTGGAGCGACAGTAAAATCCGATATCCGCATCGAATTGTGTATGAAGAATATACCCATGCTTAAGTTTCAGACATCGTGTATGCTAGGGACATAAAATTTCCTCCTCCTGCTATCCAAGATGCCCTAGTACATGAAATCTCATAACCACATAACGGAACAAACGTGCACCCATGAGAGAGTCCGTATCTTGTCTAGTGTCATTGTCTTCTAGCTATCATGTGCTACATTGTATCCGTGGCACTTGATAAAATACTCTATCATCTTTCCCTGTCAAAGGTGACCAAGGATGTCTTTAACACAATGTTTTGTATTGCCATTTATCACCATAGGAGGTGAAGGTAGAGTTTTAGGCCTAAGGAAGTGCGTAGCTTGGTTTTAGTAGTGCTTAAACTAGCTGACACGGTATAATTGCATAGTATCAGGTAGGTAAAGGTTTTCCACGACCGTTTTGTGCATCTCTTTCATCGTAAAAGGTCCGAGGCATCAAAACCTGAGCTTCCACATGCCCTATCCATGCAGTCTCATGATTGTTGAATTTAGGAGGACATGATCACAAATATAGAATTTACTCTCATTCCAATTTTTTNTTAACTACTCATGGTTTTGTCATGTCTTGTCACTATTACTTGTTAAATCCTGACACACGATTTAGACTCTTGGTTTGTTTCTTGAAATATAGAGACATGAAGGAGGGAATGGGATTTTTTCTATGGAAGAACTCAAAGAAAACATTATACGCTGATAATGATGTAACGGAGTTGTACGCTAACTCTGCAAACAATAGCTTAGATTTCTAGTGTGTCCCATGTGGTTCATTGAGTGTACATGGCAGTTCACTAGGGTTTGTTTGGATTGCTCCATTTTTCCCTGAGTTCGCATACGGAATACTGTCGATCCCTCAGTTTTAATACCATACCTTGCCATCAGTTTCAACCAAATGCAGTTGGTAAAGTGACCGTCACGATTGCTAATGACTACTTTGGGGACACCATGGAGCCGTACCATGTAATTGAGGGATAGCCACACAGTTTCCTAGCCTTCACAATCTTCCTCATTGTAATGAAGTGGTCGTCCAAGATAAGTGGTCGTTCACCACTTATGTTGGATAAGTGGTGAACGACCACTAGAATTGTGTCAAACCCTTTTGGTTTGCGTGGAAAACCAGTTACTAACACCATAGGTATGTCCTTCTATGGTTCCATTGGAACCGTTAGAGGTTTGGTTTGGAGCATTTCACCTTGTGCCATTGGCGGGTGTTGAGGATTTCATGGTAGGTAGAGACTTTGGTTTGCATCTTATCCCACCAATAATGCTTTGCAATTCTTCTTTTGATTCTTCTCATCACACAAGTGTCCAGTAAGACCGCGAGTGTGGCACTAATCTAGCAACACTCATTGCCACTTTTTGCTTGGGGGCACAACAACTTGGCGCATCAATGTTTTCCACAAATAGAGTGCTTCAAACTAGACCTTTGTATTCTCATACTCTCNAAGGTTAGATTTATTCTAAAAAATGTATAATTGTCTTTTTCTTCCTCTTTGCCTCCACTTGGCATCCCCCTGAGTTAGATCAGACTTTTTTGCTAACAATCACACATCATATCTCACAAGAATTCTATGATACTTGTAGATTCCTAGGGAAACCCGCACATGTTGGACGGTCTTTGGTAAGGGCCAATGAGAAAACGCCTCATCGTATTTTGTTTCCATGGTCACACGTCCATTGCCGGTGATGTGACGAAGAATATCAAGTGATTGCCTAGTCATGCTGCAGTCGGTGCACCTTAAGGATTTTTCCCAAGTATTCATGATATTCCTCCTGTTTACAGCTGTGTAAAGGATGTTATTAAGGTAAACCACCAGGACGTTGACGAGGTACACTCGGAAGACGTTGTTCATCGCGTCCATTACTAATGTAGTGGCATATGTGAGTCCAAACTCCATAACCATGAACTNTCACCATAGGAGGTGAAGGTAGAGTTTTAGGCCTAAGGAAGTGCGTAGCTTGGTTTTAGTAGTGCTTAAACTAGCTGACACGGTATAATTGCATAGTATCAGGTAGGTAAAGGTTTTCCACGACCGTTTTGTGCATCTCTTTCATCGTAAAAGGTCCGAGGCATCAAAACCTGAGCTTCCACATGCCCTATCCATGCAGTCTCATGATTGTTGAATTTAGGAGGACATGATCACAAATATAGAATTTACTCTCATTCCAATTTTTTTGTTGCTCGCTACATTTCAGCTATTAACTACTCATGGTTTTGTCATGTCTTGTCACTATTACTTGTTAAATCCTGACACACGATTTAGACTCTTGGTTTGTTTCTTGAAATATAGAGACATGAAGGAGGGAATGGGATTTTTTCTATGGAAGAACTCAAAGAAAACATTATACGCTGATAATGATGTAACGGAGTTGTACGCTAACTNCACGGTATAATTGCATAGTATCAGGTAGGTAAAGGTTTTCCACGACCGTTTTGTGCATCTCTTTCATCGTAAAAGGTCCGAGGCATCAAAACCTGAGCTTCCACATGCCCTATCCATGCAGTCTCATGATTGTTGAATTTAGGAGGACATGATCACAAATATAGAATTTACTCTCATTCCAATTTTTTGTTGCTCGCTACATTTTAGCTATTAACTACTCATGGTTTTGTCATGTCTTGTCACTATTACTTGTTAAATCCTGACACACGATTTAGACTCTTGGTTTGTTTCTTGAAATATAGAGACATGAAGGAGGGAATGGGATTTTTTCTATGGAAGAACTCAAAGAAAACATTATACGCTGATAATGATGTAACGGAGTTGTACGCTAACTCTGCAAACAATAGCTTAGATTTCTAGTGTGTCCCATGTGGTTCATTGAGTGTACATGGCAGTTCACTAGGGTTTGTTTGGATTGCTCCATTTTTCCCTGAGTTCGCATANAACCAGTTACTAACACCATAGGTATGTCCTTCTATGGTTCCATTGGAACCGTTAGAGGTTTGGTTTGGAGCATTTCACCTTGTGCCATTGGCGGGTGTTGAGGATTTCATGGTAGGTAGAGACTTTGGTTTGCATCTTATCCCACCAATAATGCTTTGCAATTCTTCTTTTGATTCTTCTCATCACACAAGTGTCCAGTAAGACCGCGAGTGTGGCACTAATCTAGCAACACTCATTGCCACTTTTTGCTTGGGGGCACAACAACTTGGCGCATCAATGTTTTCCACAAATAGAGTGCTTCAAACTAGACCTTTGTATTCTCATACTCTCAAAACTACTCATAAATGCGCTTGAACATTTGTTTCATACATGGGTTACGTTGGATCCGTATTGTCTTCCATGAGGTACTTAGTGCCATAGTTGAAGTTTTATGAAAGGAACTCCATCCATCATGTCTTTTAATGGCTCAAATCTGGCTGCATCTTCAGACATTAAAGAGCATAGTGGTCCATGCAAATGATGCAGTGCCAAAACTTGAGGTAGCAGCTCTAGTTCTTGAAAACTTGTATCACTGCTAGCATCCATTTTTCACATTTGGCATAGTTAACTTTTGCAAACCGGATTGTTCTTGATATATATGTGATTGGCTGCTTCGTGTTCCTGATGTGTTGAAGTAGCAAGACACTAATATCTTGGTTGAAAGTGGTAGTGGTAGTAATGTTGTCAGTTGTCAAATTCAACAATCGGAGGGCTATAGCTAAGGTTAGATTTATTCTAAAAAATGTATAATTGTCTTTTTCTTCCTCTTTGCCTCCACTTGGCATCCCCCTGAGTTAGATCAGACTTTTTTGCTAACAATCACACATCATATCTCACAAGAATTCTATGATACTTGTAGATTCCTAGGGAAACCCGCACATGTTGGACGGTCTTTGGTGTGGGCCAATGAGAAAACGCCTCATCGTATTTTGGTTCCATGGTCACACGTCCATTGCCGGTGATGTGACGAAGAATATCAAGTGATTGCCTAGTCATGCTGCAGTCGGTGCACCTTAAGGATTTTTCCCAAGTATTCATGATATTCCTCCTGTTTACAGCTGTGTAAAGGATGTTATTAAGGTAAACCACCAGGACGTTGACGAGGTACACTCGGAAGACGTTGTTCATCGCGTCCATTACTAATGTAGTGGCATATGTGAGTCCAAACTCCATAACCATGAACTTAGAGTGCTTGTTCCGTGAATACAAGGTAGTTTTTCCCAAATCATACTTAAGCACCCGAATTTGGTGGTTGTCACTCCACAAGTTGATTTTGCTACATATTCTGGCTTCTTCCAGTTGATAGAAGATTATTCTACCTATGGAAGAAAGCATCGGTTGTTGATGGTGGTGGATTTTAATAACTAATTAGGCAATCACATCTGCATTTTGCCTGTTTCCTTTTTCAAAAAGAGGTCTGGTGCAACAAAATGAAGTGGAGGGTCAGATGAAACCCTACTACAACCTTTTGTCCAGTTTTTTCTTGCGCTCGGTCAGCTCATGGTCAGTCATGCAATATTTTCCCTTGACCTTCGGTGTGCTTTTTCTCTGACTTGAGCTTGATCTGTTTAATGTTTCACTTCGGAGGGAGTTTGTAGGATAGTTTGCTGTGAAAACCCCTTCAAAATCTCAAAGCAAGAACGTGTACTACTTGGGAACATCTTCCAAATTCAAGGTTTTAGCTATCATACTTAATGCAACCACTACCACAGTTTTNCCCTTGACCTTCGGTGTGCTTTTTCTCTGACTTGAGCTTGATCTGTTTAATGTTTCACTTTGGAGGGAGTTTGTAGGATAGTTTGCTGTGAAAACCCCTTCAAAATCTCAAAGCAAGAACGTGTACTACTTGGGAACATCTTCCAAATTCAAGGTTTTAGCTATCATACTTAATGCAACCACTACCACAGTTTTTGTGTGGGCGATCCATGTATATGCTCTTCACAGCATGCATCATTTGGTTATGTCCAACAACATCGATCACGTCTACGGTCGTCATGTCGCACCCGACGTGGTTTTATTGGCTAGTTCCACCCTTACACTGTTAATTATTGTCCTTCCACTAGCAAGTCTTTTCAAGCATCCTCAATAGCGATGTAGTTAGTGCTCCTTGACCATTTCACCACCATGTTGTGCCTACACAAGAAATCATGGCCTAATACAATTTTTTGTGTCTCATTGGGTAGAGTCTTTACACCGTTACATTAAGCAAATATCTGATTTCTAGTTGGAGTGCGATGCCTAACCTTTGTCTCCGTAACCACCTGTTGATAGTTCTCCCTTCAAACATTCCTAGATTGATGTTCAAACACAACTTTTGAACCATGTCATTGNCATGCATCATTTGGTTATGTCCAACAACATCGATCACGTCTACGGTCGTCATGTTGCACCTGACGTGGTTTTATTGGCTAGTTCCACCCTTACACTGTTAATTATTGTCCTTCCACTAGCAAGTATTTTCAAGCATCCTCAATAGCGATGTAGTTAGTGCTCCTTGACCATTTCACCACCATGTTGTGCCTACACAAGAAATCATGGCCTAATACAATTTTTTGTGTCTCATTGGGTAGAGTCTTTACACCGTTACATTAAGCAAATATCTGATTTCTAGTTGGAGTGCGATGCCTAACCTTTGTCTCCGTAACCACCTGTTGATAGTTCTCCCTTCAAACATTCCTAGATTGATGTTCAAACACAACTTTTGAACCATGTAATTGCTAATGAAACTATGAGAGCCCCCCATCCACTAGTGCGGGCTCCATTTTGTCTCTTGAAATCCGTTAGATGCGTCCTCAGTTTTTTCTCCAGTTGCTTGTTCTTAGAACCCTAATTGAACTTTATGATCTCAAGGACCCATGTAGCGGGAGGGCCAGTTCGGCCCTCCCACCTCGCGATAGCGAGGGGGTGGCTGCAAGCCACCCCTCGCTATCGCGAGGGCTGGCCGGTGGCCAGCCACCCGCTGGCTACCGGCCGGCCGGCGGCCGACCGGCTGGGTGGCCGGCGGCCGGTCAAGTGGCCGNTGCGATGCCTAACCTTTGTCTCCGTAACCACCTGTTGATAGTTCTCCCTTCAAACATTCCTAGATTGATGTTCAAACACAACTTTTGAACCATGTCATTGCTAATGAAACTATGAGAGCCCCCCATCCACTAGTGCGGGCTCCATTTTGTCTCTTGAAATCCGTTAGATGCGTCCTCAGTTTTTTCTCCAGTTGCTTGTTCTTAGAACCCTAATTGAACATTATGATCTCAAGGACCCACTTTGTGTCTGGGTCCTTGAGGTAGGCAATCTCCTGCTGCATATTTCTTGTATAGGCTAGGATTTTCACCATGTACTCCTTCCCTTTGGCATTTCTTGAATGACCTATTTTCCACTTTCCCCCTTCTTATGCTACTGCTGTTGGTGGCAACAATCACGTGAAATGTGACCCTTTTACCCTATGTCTAGCACGTTACTCAATCATTCTGATAGAAGGCATTGACTTCCATCAGGCTTGAGGTTCGTGACAAGTGGAATTTACCTACGTCTCAATGTTGATGTTGGCTTTGGCATTAAATGCCATTCAATTCATTCATCTGAGCAAAGTATTTGCGTTGTCGATGCCTTTCACAATTGCGTTCATCTACAACAGATCATATTGAATGACAAAGATTATGATGGCACTCAAATTATCACACTTGAGGCCATGGTTTTGGTGCAAACAGAGTTCAAGGGATGATTTCCAAGCAAATGATTATCTCTTAGAACCTTTTTGTACACTCTACCATGCTAGGTTGGTGGCATAGTTGTTGGAGATTGTACCGTTCATCATGTTTTTTGTTCATCTTTCTTTAGCGTGTGAGTATGGCAAGCACATATTATTAGTGTGTTGGTTCCATGTGTGTGTCTTGCTATTTTCAATGCCATGTAAGACAAGCGTTTTGAGCCATTGATCTTGCTCCACTGGACTCCTACATCTGTTGGATATCCATACGATTGGAC